>JAGPOW010001167.1:1129066-1150686 GCA_030014935.1 Caiman crocodilus | reverse complement strand
TGAGTCAGATCAAGCCCTGTGTGCCCAGATCAGGGCCCAGGGCCTAGTACTACCTCCATGCACTGGGACTGGGCCCTGGGAGCCTGGGCCACCCTCCCATGCCAGGATTGGGCCCTGGAGGCTAGCACCACCTTTGCCTGTCTCTTTATGCTCAGATCAGGTACCTGATCCAGTGTGCAGGGCCTAGGGCTCCCCACAAATCCATGGCGAGTCCCATGGGCCAGATGACATGGTGCTGGCAGGCCAGATCTAGCCTGTGGGCCCGGAGTTAAGCACTTAGCTTGTTATAAAGATAAGAGGTGACCTGGTTATGGCATATAAATATCATCAAAAGGCAGGGGTGGGCAAAATGCGGCCTGCGGGCCAGATGTGGCCTGCCAGGCCATTCTATCTGGCCCGTGGGGCCCTTAAAAAATTTAGAAAATTGATATTTATCTGCCCCAGCTGCCTGTCATGTGGCCCTCGATGGCTTGCCAAAACTCATTAAGCCGCCCTGTGCCCAAAGTAATTGCCCACCCCTCATCAAAGGGCTAAAGGGCTTTCTAATTTGGCCATAAAAAGCATAAGAAGAACCTGTGACTGGAGGTTAAAGAAAGACAAATTCACATGGGAAATACGGCACAATTTTAGAGTACTGACATAATTATCCAATGGATCAAATTACCACAGGAAGTGGATGTTTCACACTAAGATACTTTTCTAGAAGATACACATCAGCCATACAAACAAATGGGAGCAATACAGGAGTAACTGGGTGAACGTCTATGGCTTGTGTGATATATGGAGCATCAGAATATCTAATAATCTTGTCTGACCTTAAAATCTATTAACAAAAATTCAAAGCACAAGAAGCAGCACTGTGACTTTCTCTCTCATAATACTCTGGCAATGATTTTGAACCCTAGCCAGTAGGATGACCTCTAGATATAAGTGTTCTTCCTTCTTGGTCCTCTCTGCAGGCACTGCCTGCAGCACAGTGATATATACTACAGAAAAATCTCTGGCAAACAAGTATATGCCAGTTAGTGGCAACACTGACAGTATTTGTTGAAGTATGAGCTGACATCCACTAGATACTAACCAAAAAAACAAACTCGTTTCACATAGGCACCAAGCAGCTATCAGATGTTCTTACTGTGAGACCAGCACCTCAAATCTATAAATAAATTATATAACGATTTATATATAGCTTCTCTTCTCATCATAAAGTTAAGCAATAAACTGAACACTTCTTTCATAAAATGGGACTCTTACCCACCGAAAGGTTACTGAATACTTTGTATAATTAATTTCAAATCTGTTAAAGCAGTCTTCCAGGCATCTCTACAGCACCTTGCTGCAAGTTCTTTTATTAAAGAAAAACACACATATAGATGGGGCTCTAAAAGTAATAGTAAGTGTATTACCTTTATTTCTTCAGGTTTTGGGCTACCTAATCCATCTTCCACCTCCATTTTAAACTCTGTTAGCTGTGTCTGAACCATGTTGACCATGGGACTTTCCATCATCCCCAAAGCTGTCACCGTCTCTGAACTTATTCCATCTTTATAATTCATTACAGGGGAGAAAGCAGGGTGTTGTTCCAAGGATGGGGGTGTTGGAAACATCCGTTGCAGATCTGCCACAGCTAAACATCACAAAATAAGATTCTGTTAATCATCAAAAATAAACTCTTCATAATCCTCTTCAGAGAGAGACTGAATCCAACTCAGCTTTGGCTTTTTATTTTGTTAGTTAAAACCAAGGGAAAAGACTGCAGTTCCATGGCTGCTTTCACACTAATGTAAATATAGGCTAATTTAATTGAGGTCAATAGTAACAGAGTAAATTTCCACAGATATTTTCAAGATTACTGGCCAACTGAAAAAACACATTTGAAGATATGCAGTATTTAAATCACAATAACAACAATTCCTTTTTAATGAGATGAAAGAACCACAGTGGGGTTCAACCCCAGCTATTGTTAACTGAGTGGATCTAAAATAGATGTCTTTCTTTCTGAGGATCTGTGACTGGCTACACTTCTGATGCACAAAGCCAAAATGCTGCACTGACTTACAGCCAATGGAACTTTATTTTGGTCCATTCTGTCAACCCTTGGAAGATATACTGAAATGCTATTGCTAGCACCAATACAGAACTGCCTTGATTAGAAATCCTGCCTCCAGGCATCTAAAAAAAACAACAGGCAAGTCCCCAAGGATGCTGCAAAATATGCATTTTACAGCTGAGCCACCAAGGCACGGAAAAATTATCTAGGATATAATTATCTCTACATAAATTAACATACTGTAACCATCGATCTTTTATTCTGCATTCATTTTAAAGAAAAAATGCAGAAATAATTAGGTACGTTGCATGAACTCAAATTTAAATCAGTACGGACACACTACATTTTTCCCCCCCAATTACCTTCTTTCCTTTTTGTGCTACAATGGATTTGTTTTGCTTAAAATTCAGAATATAGATTTTTCCCACCCTTATTTTAAGAAAAGAGATGTCCATTTGACGTAAGGTTTTACTTTGATAAATTTGTTGTTTAAAAACCATAAAACTACATGAGAGTGAACTTACTGCCCTAACAAAAACATGCACTCAAGAAAGACGTACAAAAAACTAGAACTCTTGATTCCAAAATGATACCTTTTATTAGACCGACTGGAAAATGGCAAGAAAATTTTCCTTTTCTATAAGCTTTTGGGATCAAAGTCCTTTCATCAGGCTCTGGGAAAAGTGTAGATGGTACATTTTGGAACCAAGGGTTCTAGTTTTTTGTACGTCTTTTTGTCTCAGACCAACACAGCTACCCCACACTCAAGCAATGTTGCTGACACTCCTAAGTGCCTGATTCTATTTGTACCCCTATTATATTCTTTAAATTTCTACTTTATAACTATTTTGGACTTTGTGCAGTCCAAAGATGGTAGTTATGTTTAAATCAACATTGGTATACAGGACAGCTGGTTGGGAATTTTGTGACTGAAGTTTTCTCCATAGGAATATACTGATGTTGTGCCCTGCTGGAACACACCAGATTTCACAACATTTAACTGAGAAGAAAGGAAAGAAATGAGAAAGAGGGAGACGCCCTCCTACTGAGGAACCAATTGAGGACTGATTGAGGGACCTGAATCTCTTCAGCCTCCGCAAGAGAAGGCTAAGACGTGATCTTGTGGCCATCTACAAACTCATCGGGGGGGATGGCAGGAAATAGCGGATACAAAGTTTACCAGGGCACCCATCGACGTAACTAGAAACAATGGCCACGAACCGAAGGAAAGCAAATTTAGACTGGACATCAGGAAAAAATTATTTACAGTGAGGGTTGCCAAAATATGGAATACACTACCAAGGGAGGTGGTAATGTCCCCTTCCTTGGAGATATTTAAGAGGAGATTGGACAATCACCTGGTTGGGGTCATCTGACACCAGCACTCTTTCCTGCCTGGGGAGGGGGTCAGACTTGATGATCTAATAGGTTCCTTCTAACCCTAAAATCTATTAAATCTAAGAAAACCCTAGAACAGTCAAAAGTCAGGGCACTCTGGGATGCAGGATCCCCAAATTCAAATCCATGTTCTGCCTGATTCATAGAAGGCAACTGAACGTAGGTCTTCCACACTGGACTTGAATTGCCTAATGGGTGTTAAGTGGTGATATAGTTCTGGTACACTGGGTATATACTTACACATACTAGTGGTGTCAAATACATCTGGCCCTGCCAGCTGGAAAAGTAGTATGGGCTTGTCCATGGGCCAAATGAACAACTCAGGGCCAGTCCCACAGGCTGGACTGGGCCCACAGACCCCTCTCCTTCCCTCCATCCCACTCCCTCTCCTACCCATGTGTCAGAGTCAACATCTTCTTTGGCTGGTCCAGGACCACGCTCATGCAGCGCCTGCTCCATGCAGTCTGGGATGCGTACCACACACAGTGCTCACTCCAGCCAGTCCAAGACCCATATTACACGTGGCACTAGGCCCAGACATGCAGTGTGTATCCTGGACCAGCCAAAGTAGGTACCACATACAGCCTTGTACGGGTGCCCTGTGCAGCACACATTTCAGAGCAGAAGCTGTGCGCAGCACGTGTCCTGGGCCCTGCATGTAAGCTGGTCTCACTCATGCCAGGTGTGGTGAATGGGTCAACAAGACCTAGGACCAGCGCCAAGAGCTAGATGATGGGGCTCTATGGCTCAGAACAGACATTCAAAAAGCCTGAAACTGAATTGATTCAATCACTGCAGGTTAGTCTAAGCTTCAAAGCTTGAACCAATTTGAAGGTGGACAGACATTCCCTTTTCATCCTAGAAATGCAGGCACATGCCTTCAGTGGCTCAGGCTAAAAGCCAGGGGATGCTAAAGCAGCCCTCCCTTCCCTTCAACGGTGCTGAGCTGAGAGGGGAGTGACCAGGCCCTGGCCAGGGGCTCTGATTAGGGAGGGGTTCCACAACCCTCCTAACCAGCAAGGGAGTCATAAGAGAATTGATAACAGAGCATTGAGTTACACAGGGAACTGTTAGCATTTATCATCCCCTCAAACAAAACAAAGCCTCTTTCATTAGTTCAAGCTTTTCTTCCACAACTTTTGCAAAGGAAGGTACATTACCAGATAACTGTTGTTTAGCTCCAGAAATCATCCCTAAGCCAATATGTCCTGTCTGCCTTTGTCCTGCTTCCCACAGTTTGGACCACAGCTGGTATGTGGTGTGCCAGCTAATGCTGAGAGGCATCTGTGTAAGGCAGTGGGGAGGGGGGAATCATGTATGTGTAGTCTCTACTGGAGCTGCAGCCAGAGAGAAGAGGGAAGGGGCCAGTCCAGCTCTCTGGAGCAGAGAGCCCCTGTCCATCCCAGAGAACATGCCAGGATGATGGGGGACTCTGATTTAACTTAAACCAGTCTGGGACAGACATTGCATAAACCGCTTTGACCCAAAGCAACTAAGTCTGATACTACATCAACCGGGTGCATCTCAAACTTGTTTCAGCCATTTTTAAACTGGTTTATGTGCACTGAACATCTGTTCTGTTACAGGTTTAAACCAGTTTATTTGTAATGTTTGTCCCTAGCCTATGACTTGGATCCAGCCCACAGGCTGTAGCTGTGACACTTCTGATTTATACAAAGTGGAACAACTCCAAAAGGAAACTGACAGGCTAACTCCAAAATAGCTAATATCCTGGTAGCTACAGAACTCATCAGGTATATGAAAGACTGAGGTTAAAATCTTTTGTCTGAATTCGGTCAAGGGATTTATACCTGGTCTCTTATACCTGGGGACAGTACCCTAAACCACTGATTATCAGCATACTCTCTTCTCCTCTTCCCTCTCCAGCAAACATTCAAAAAGATCCATTTTTTCCTAATATGGAATGGAGAAAATGTGAACTTTAAAAAAAAAAAAAAATCTGTGATGTGCTCTTCAAGTAGTAGGAAAAAAGGAGCTGGTTATGAGTAGTGCTAAAATGACTAAGTCAACAGGCCTTTACTATGGTATATCATTCATTTTAGTTTCTCATAGATGTTATCATGTTTCAGCAGCTAGTGTTAAAGCACAATGGAGAGTAGATTAAGAGAAGAAAACGCAAGTATGCCTAGTTACCGTATTCCAGACTGACCTGTGTTATGCCAGGGGTATATGACCATGTTGGTCTAAGGACATAGGCAGACAAGGTTATTTGGGTAAATTTGATATCTTTTACTAGACCAAATAAAATAGTTGGAAAAATTCTTCTTTGCTTCGAAGGTTGTTTGTACCCAAAAGGTTGCAAAGAAATTTTCCGACTATTTGCCCAATGAATATTGTCTGCTGTATTATGTCACACACCTATACCTTAGTTCCATTTTGCAAAATTCTGCAGTGCAGATTTATAAAAAAAAGAAAAAGAAAAATGCTTAATTAAAAAATGCTAAAGAAACTGACTGGCCACCATTACTCATTTTCGTGTGTGTCATGCTTGAGAAAGCTTTGCATATTTTAGAAAGCTATGGATCTACTAAAGCTGTCAAAATCCAATCTCTGTACACTTCATACTTCTACATTTGAGTAAATCAGGACTACTTTTATGGATCCATAAAACTCTCTGACTCATCCCTGTGACACCATGGTTTTTCCCCTCAATTTGTTCTCATTACAAGCTGAAGTTAATGAGCACACATTAACAAGTGATTTACAAGGAAATTTTATTTCTGCTTAGAGTAGCCACATGGTCAAACTAGTTTTTTCTGTCTTCTGGGGCAAAGAATATGTCATTCACAATTTGGATTCTTAGTATCGCATCAAAAGTTATTTCCCCCCACCTCATGCACACACACACGCAAATAATTAAAAAGCAATGACATGAATGATGGACAGAAACACCCACAGACTACAGTGTAAAACCTACCATTCCCTGTAGTAGCTGGAACAATCTTCATGAAAAAAAATATTGTGATTTTAATATCCATATTAAGTTCTCAGTACACTAAGCCCCAATCTTAAATTGTTCCACATCCATAAGCTTCTATTGAGATTTCATGTGCAAAACTGAACTCTGCCTTTAATACCCTTTGATAAGAACTATCTGAGCTGCACAAGAAGCGTATCTCCTTTTGTGACTATCTTTTTAAAATTTACAGTGCACTTTCATCTAGAAGCCACCACTTCAATTACATTAAGTATTCCATGCCCAGATTTAAACTGAGGGTGGCTTCAGAATTGAGTCATCTTACATTAAATATAATTACTTTCCAGCTAGATTGCATTGTAATAGTTGGAGGGGAAGTCTCAGCTTTAAATTCTGGACGGTTACTAAACTTAGCATGATTCTGTTTTAAAAATAATGACACGGTAATGGTGCAACACCTAATTAAGGATAAACAATACAATGAGGACACTGGGCTAGCTTCCACATAGAATTATGTAACAACTTCCTTCTGTGTTTCTAATCAAAGGTGGAAATACCAAGCTAATGGCATCTTGGATCGTGGGAGATAAATTTTAAAAATATTTACATGCTGCCATTCAAACTTTCCTCTGGGGCAATTGATTAAAATTCTCTTGCCTTCATTTAAGGGTAGCCGCCAGTAAGTACAGAAACCATGCACATACTGGGTCTTACTGCTAGGACTGACATGACAATATAGGGATATTGTACTTAGGAAGAAATATTAGCTCTGAACAAAACTGTGCCCATGAGACAACGTACTTGGTGGGTAAGGTACCGCTGTTCTCCCATCCTTCCCCAAAGGGCGTTCCTCAGTCCCCACTGCAGGCATTTTTGATGATCGCAGAGCTGGTGAGACAGCCTAAATACCAGACATTCATGAAATGCATTGAAAAAAGAACAGAGACATCAGAATCTAATAAGGTATTAAGATTTCTGAAACCACATTAGCATTAGTTGAAGGATTTTATTATCTTCCATTTTGTATTGTTTTACCGAGTACTTATTTTTATGCAATTGGATTTTACTTTTATCTTTCTTTCAACTTTAATAGGCAAGTCACTTCAATAGGTAAGTATCTCAGGCTTTAGGTGTCTAACATAAAATGATCACATACATTTAACTTGGTATTAACAAAATTTTTCTATTTGCTTCTCTATTTAGATTCCTATTTGAACATGTCAGTAAACCCCTGGGAATAAAGTTCTCTAATGAGCGCGTTCTACCTCTGTTGTAGCATAGTACAGATGATTAGAGTATACACGAAGGACATGGGCCGCAGCCCAAAGGGCACAGAGTAAGAGAGAACAGCAGTCTTTAAGACAGGTTAAAATTCAGATTTGGACCACCCAAGTCAGATACTAAGAGAAATGGCACTAATATGGAATTTAACAGCACAGTCCTCTATAATTGGTTGGTTCAGTAGCCACTGTAGCTGAACTGAAGTGTGTGAGAGACCTTGTAATTTTGTAATGTAATAGCAAAAAAAGGGGAATTCAACACTCATTAGAGTTCACTTTGCAGTCACTTGCAGAAAGATGGTTGACAGCAGCTAAAATAAATGTAACTCGTTTCTGCTTGCTCTCCAGTTTTTCAATTCCAACTAGGCCTGGCAAAGCTTTAAATATTTGAGGAAGCAGATGCTTCCACATCAAAAGCTTTGCATGATTTTTGAAGGCTGCTATTTTACTTCTGCACAACACTCATTGGCATCTCTGGAAGCACTACTGAAAATATCAATGCATCATGGCAGGAAAGAAGGGCCAACAGGCAGGAGAGCACTCTCTTTTATCTGTATGTTCAGCTATGTCATTCAGGACTAAGGATGCAAGAGGAAAAGTGAAGCATGACAAGAAGGTGGTAAATAAATTCTGCTTTTAAAAGAAAAGGACTTCAGAAAAGGGGGCAAAAGACTTTCAGAACACCCCACTTACCTCAGGATCAGCTTCTGTGCCATTATGACTAGATTAGATTACATTTTAAGGCAGTAATTATTCTTAACTCTGGCTTTCATTATAATTTTGATTTTTTAAGTGATCACTGTAACTTCATATTCTTTTATCTTTCATAACAACCCAGTTACCATATTCCTTTTATTAACCATTTTACTTTTGTACAAGGAATATGGGAGGGGGAGCGCTGGAGGGGATGACAACACACGTGCTTCAGGGATTAACTGGAACAAAGTAAGGATGATTTTATTTTTTCCTGTAGTGTCTTGAGTAAGACAGAGGAACAGATTCTCAGGTGGTGGAGCCAAGATCTTTTCTACTGTGCACAAATACATGAACAACATAGCTGAGGATGCAAGCCTAAAGTGTCTTCAGATAAAAGCTACTCAGTCCAAAAATACAGTATTTTGCCTGGGCAGACATTTCTGTAATCTTTCTCTGCAATGTTTATCTGTAGCAAAATTTGCCATACTGCTATCTACATGATCTGACTACAAATGTTGCTGAATTTTAATGCGCTGATACTTTCCTGTGTGAGGGAACTTCTTAAACAATTTGTTTTCTGGTTGCTGTCATCTCTTCCCACTGTAAATGTTGGTCTGTTTACCTAACAACTCCCTCCATCATCCCTGTGCAATGACTGATTCCTTATTTTATCCCAACAGCATTTTTCTTCAGCTGTTGTTATTCAAAGTACTTAATGTAGTCCCGCAGACTTACGCCTAGCTCATCTTCATCAGAATTATCAAAGATGTTATCTAAATCATGAAGTGATGGAGCCAGATCTGTCACCTGTGTGAGGCTCCCAGAGCCAACTCGGCCTGCAGCACCATCCTGCCGGGTATCTGTGGAAAAGAGTTGAAACAAAATGCTTGAGTAACAGCAAGAACCCAAAAGTGGAGGAAAAATACACTTCTTTTTAACTTCACACATCACTTTAGCCAGGAGACAAAAATCACAGAAATCAATTTTGTGCTCTGAGATTAATTCTAGAAGTAAACTCAAGTACTTAGACTCAACATGTAGGTCAAACAGGTCAAATAGTGAAGACTACCCATAAAATAATACATGTCCATACTGATAGCCTTTACTGAACTCCAGTTTGCTTTCTTTTCTTTTTTTACAGTAAAAAGAACAAGGCTAACTATAAATAAAATGAAGTATATTAATTTGTTAGATGGTTTTTATTCTTCCTGCCTCTTGTATAGGCCACCACAAATATTTTTCATCCTGCATTAAAGCTTTTAGAATATGAATTTCTTCTACAATTTAAAATGGTAAGAAGTATGACTTTCTTTTAAGCAGAAATATTAAAGAAGCCAGCACCCACCTGCTTTAGGAGCAGAACTGAAAATAGACATGGCATCTTTCCCATCAGGCACCGGTGTGGAATGACCAGGTGTGGGGATCTCCTTGGTACCAATTCCATCTTCTGACTACATATGGAATCCAGACACACATACAGAAATGTGATTATTTATATGCAAAAACATTGGAAAACACAGGAGAAAAGAAAAATGAGATAATGAGATGAACTGAATAAAGACTTATACTTCACTACTGCTTTCTGTCTTTATAATAAACTAAACACTTACTGTCAGTGGTCAAATGACCGCATCACAAATCAACTGCACAATTTGGCATAAGTGGTCTCTGTGCAGAGAGCCAAGAACTGGAAGACATGACATGCTGCATGTCATATATTGAGCATATAATAGCTATATAAGAAAAAACAGCCCTATTCTTGTCTCTTCTATTTTGAATGTTACTTAAGTGTTATCAGGCCTTTTCTTTGAAGAGTGCAAGAGTCTTTAAAAACAGGGGGGTGCAGGGAAGAAGACAAGAACATTCATATATGAATCGTCCATATTAGGAAAAACATGAAATAATATTCCGACATTTACAAATGATCCATCAATATCCATCTTTTTGGGTAGCTAAAGAAAGTAAGACTGTTTAATCTGCATAGAATTTGCATTTGCAGCTGAAAATTTTAACCAGGGTGAAGGAATTACCTACAGAAACAAATGAATGAGGTGAACAGCCAGACAAAGAGAGAGGATTACAAAGAGCAAGATGCACCGGGAAGGAGAAATATCCTGCAGGTGTGAAAGCAGATGGCCCCAGAATAGTGAGCAAATCATTCTCTCTCATGTGGAAGAAAAGCTGCGAGGAGATGTCAAAACCAACATAATATTGATATTACAAACCCATTCAACAGACGGCTAGATGGTCTTGCTCAAGGCAAAGAAGATGATTAGGGATAGAAAGACCTGTGTTCTGCAGCGAGCTGAATGTGTCAGCTGTAGCAGATGAGAACTTAAAAAAATGCTGCAAATTCCTTCTCTACAATTAGAACCATAAGAATATATGGAAATTAAAGGCTTTAGTCCTTTATTTTATTTGACTGTGTTTTTCTGATGGTCAAAATTAAAATATGCAAGTATGAAACATAACTCTAACATCATAATTTTAAGACAATTTGAACACAATTGATTAAGTCAGAAGGATTAAAGTCAGGAGCCACCAACTCAAACACATCAAATAGAGACAAATATTTTCCTATATGCATAATGAGGTGTGAACTAAATGGGCGCGTCCATATATACAAGCACATGCATTTGCAGCAGCTCAAATAGATGCGGTGCAAATCTGAACTAGGGCTTTTTGGCTCAGCACATATGCCTGGACATGCACTTTGTTGTGGAGCAAGTTGTGCCACTTGGGGCAAAATAACCCTGGCTGGTTCCTCCTGGATCACCAGCCAGGGGGAGCTAGAGCAGTATAAAAACCTGCCCTGGCAAGCAGCTCAGGACTACTTGCCCTCAGGAGCTTCTGAGACCCAGCCACTTAGTATCTGGGGACCCTAGCCCCTTGGGTCAGCTAGACTGCTGAAACAGCATCCCAATTTCACTTTTTAAAATACCCCAAAATCCACATTCTTCCACAATTAGAACAGAAGAGAGGGAGTGATCAAATGAGCAATGTTTTATTGCTATATTTACAATGTTAAAGCAATTTGGAAGCTTACCAGTGTCTCTAGCATCACAATAAAATAAATCTTAAGTGCCTATAGCATGTTTTCATGTTTGCTCCTGGTTTCCTTATCACATGGTGGGTGTGTGATGGGGGAAATGTGGGGTGAAAGGGTATGGTTGGGTGTAGAGGGATGCTGGTCAGTGTGTGGGTAGGTGTGGGGGGACCTGTGGTCGTAGGGGCTGCTTAGGAGGGATGGGTCCCCTGTCTCCCACAGGGAAAAGCCCCCCATACACAGCATATGGACTACCCTACCTGCAGGGTCCCAGCCCCCACCAGGGGCTACAGCTCCCCCGCAAACCTCCACTGGTCTTCAGGCCCAGCTCATTCTCCTGCTCATCTCCAACCTCCAGAAACTGAAACTGAGCAGGAGAACGAGCAGGAGGCTGGAGACAGAAGGGAAGTCTTGAAGCTCATTTCCAGGGGCTTATCTCCAGCATCCTGCTCATTCCCGTGCTCATCTCCAGACTCCTGCTCCTTCTCCTGCTTGTCTCCAGCCTTGGGAGCATTGTGTGGGGGATACTGCCCCTGCACTGCAAATCTGCAGCGTGGGGAATGTTTGCTTTGTTTCTGTATGTGCCTCTTGCAGCAATTCACGGGGTTTGAGACGCTGCAAGAGACACAAGTGCTCTCACCTTGGACGCGCCCAGTAAATTCTAAAAGATGGATCCTATTATTGTTCTCTTGAACAGAGATCTGCATTGTCTTATGAATTACTACAGCACACCAGGTGCTATTATACTATTACAAACAACAACAATAATACCAGTAATAACACCACTCTGGTCTGATACAGTACCTTATTCTTTTTCAGAGGATCTTTATCTGTCCCAAGTTTGCATTTTTTAGTGCCAGTGAAGCTGTACTTTATATCACCATCTTCAAAAGTATAAGGATCACTAGCATCTCCTAACCCTTCTCCAGATTGCTGTATTAGAGGCAAGGGGTCAAGATAGTTCACTGTTTGCCCTGGTTTGACGTCTTCCAAAATTTTAAATCGTTTATTAGGTTGCGCTAAGAGTCTGGAAAGTTAAACATAAAAAAACCCCAAAAACAAACAAACAAAAAATCACTATTAAAAGAACACGCACATTTTTTTTTACTAAAGACAAAAGTAGTAATGTTGCAGATTTTCTTACAAATACAGTGACTTATGGTTTGCTCTGTCTGGTTTGAAATACTTGAAACATTTGTTTTCCTTCTACCATTAAACGCTTGCTCACTACACTGTCAACTTTTCTGTTATGCCAATGAAGGAGACTGAATTTGTGCGCCATATTTACTCAAATACAAGACAAGGTTTTCCCCAATCAGCGTGAGGGGAAAAGACCCTTGTCTTACAACTGCATACAAGGAAACCTCATTAAATACATTGTCTATCATTAAACTGCTGCCAAAAGCAGCATGTGCTCAGTACTGTAAACTAACTATGAATCTGATAAAGTGCAGCCAACACTGAGCATTGAGTATAAAACGCATGGCCCATACAGAACAAACATACTGACGGGTACATTTTTTATTTATGGCCCTTAAAAAAAACCCAGGTAGGTGTTCCCTCTGCAGGGAAGCACTGCAATACCAGGCCAGCATCAGGAGAGAGAGAGCCAGCCCTGAAATCCTCCCTTTGGTGCCAAAAATGCTGATCTGACACACGAAGTCTAATGTGCAGATGGGAACCTACCACAAGGACAGCCCACCTGAGTAAGATATATGGTAATGTCCATTGCATGGAAAACCCCTCAGTGCCAACTTTTTTTCAAGTCATGGTGAGTAAGTCAATACACTTCATACATTTTAATTTCTTTTTCACTTCCACATGGAGCTGCGCCTTTCTTTCCCATTTCCAGTCATTCTTGTTTCCTCACCAGAGGCCTCAAACAGTTCACCCAGAATCCCTCTCTTTACACGTTGCATATGATTAGTGTGACCCTATCCTCCATGAAGTGGAACTGTACCAGGCTGCCCTAAGCCTCATTTACATATACATTTTTGGAGGATCCCAGGACTCGTGACAAGAACATCTGGTTCCAGTCATGAGTGGGGGGTTAATTAGCACATGGATCCTTTGTGGGGGGTGGTATCTGGAGTACACCCACGTAGTGACCAATGCTAAGCTGTGACATCACCATGGCTTGAAATGCTGTGGACTCTGCTCGGGCCAATCCCTACGAACTGTAAGGTCAAACACAAGCCTTTTGACTTTGAACTAACATCATGCATAGGGACTTGAAAAAAAATCAAGAGAGAGAGAGAAAGAGTAAGAGAGAGTGCGTGTGTTCACATATTCTGCTTGGTAATAACAGGGTTCATAACCCTGACCAGAGAGGTGGTTCTGCAAGGGAACTTGACTAAGCAGCACAGGACCTGACAGCCCACTTTAATTAATTCATCTCTTACTTCAGAAAGCCCTGTGGAAACAGGCAGACAAACCTCACAGCTGAGGTCCGCATTAGTGAGCCTGAATGAGATGTACTGCTACTACAGGAAGACAGTAGAGGAAGACAAGAAAGAGATGGTGGACATCATATGGAAGAGAGGGGACTGGCATAGACTTTTCAAAGACAGTAATGAGGATGATGGCAGTGAGTGAAAGGACTGAACAAGCAGAAGGGGGATTTGGGATGTGGGAGGGGACTGAGGTAGTCCTTTGCACAACTGTGACTGTTTCGAGTGAATGGGGATGGACGTGCAAGTACGAGGGTGTGCAGTGCAGTCTTTGTAATGAGTCCTAAGAACTATAAAAGTGGACTGCCCAGTGAAACACAGCAGTCACAAGACAGGTTGTTAGAGGTACAGTTATAGACATATCAGTGGGAAGGTGAAAAATGTAAGGCAAATCTCCAATAATTAGATTCTATAACTGGAAAATTATAACACATTTATAAATTTTCCATATACAGAATCTAATTATTGGTGGGGAGGGGTCATCTTATATTTGAGTAAGTATGGCAATATTTGCCTGTTATCTCATTTACAGTTGTGACTGCTGGAGCTAACTTTGTAATAACTTAATAAATGTTTCTATAGTTATCTTTTATGAAATGCTCTGATTTTCCCATTGGGTTGACACTTTCCAAACTGCTCAAATTTGTTTGTTTTTTTAATTTGCACAAAATTAATTTATACTCTCAGGTAAGAGGAAAAGGAGACTTACTTCAAAATCAAAAACATTTTAATGCTTTTGAAGGCAAGCAACTAAAAATGCTTGACCATGAAAAGCTGCTTATACAGCAAATATTCTTTACCAAGGGAGACACAAGTGCCATTTCCTTTTTCTAAGTAAAAAAAACTGACAATATTGATTCCATTACAAAGGAACTATGCAACTCCACAGTGTGCTGATTAGGTTTTATGAATACGATATGAATACATTTATGAGTACAATTTTAAAGTCTACAGAACTGGGTAAATTAAAATTAAGAAATACAATGTTATAACAGGGAGAGTCCTATCCTCACTGAAATCTGGCATTAATTAATGCAACTTTTGGAATGCATTAAATTTGAAAAAAAAATCACCAAATTCAAGAGGCAAGACTCCAAGGGCACTATTATTTTTGCAAAAGATGAATTAGTGTAGTTTTGAATATCTATTACATCACTGATATTGTCCAGCACAAAAAGAAGTGATAAAGAGAAAGATTATAATTCCATTTATGCGTTTACCAATACTGACAACACAGGACATCATTGAGGCTATACTGATACCATGCATCATCTGCAGAAGTTTAATGTAGTGGTATAAAAGTTATATGAGGAACTGTCATTTAAAATACAGTTCGTTTTCTACTGTGTATCACTACCATATACAATCCCTCTGGACTATATTCTGTTGTCAGTTATATTAAAGCAGTCCCAAAGGCCTTCATACCCCATGTGGCTACTACCACTAAATGTAGAATTCAACACTAATTGAAATTTGGTAAGACATTTGGTCACTAGATATTGTTTTTACCTTTTCAGTGCAGTACTGTCTGAATTTACTTCCATCTTTGCATCACATCTCTCACATGGGAGATCTGGTAGCCTGAATTCTGGATCTTCACTTGATGGGAGAACATAGCTCCGCCATTTATCAGATGACTCATTGTTGTGAATTATCCCACAATATAATGCTGTCTCACTGACCTCTGCCATCAGAGGTAACCTCTGACCAACAAGAACTGTCCTATCGTCTAGACTGGGCAATGGTTGGAGCTCTAACCCGCTTCCATAGAGTGCTGGATTCACAGGTACTGATGGTGGGTCCAAATTCTCTGCTTCCTGCCCTCTTGGCTGGGGACTAAGTGTAGGTGGCAGAGGGGAGGTGGGGGAATGGGGTGAATCCATGGGATTCAGATTCATTTGTTTGCTTGGATTTCCAGTGGGGATAGATAGCTGCTTCTCATATTTTCTGGAGTTTGGAACTTCCAAAGAGGTCTCCATCCCTGCCAACCCCAGTTTCTGTCCTGCTGCATCCTGCTCCATGCATAGTTCTTCAGTCACGGACGGCCGATGGTGAAATGGCATCATAGGCCTTTTTTGCAGCTTGTCTCCTTTTTCCTGTCTTTCTGTTATTTTGTGCTTAGAAGAGGCAGGAGGTGGCAAGGAAGCAGACGTGGAGGAGGATCCCACACTGAATCCTGGCTGTGATATCGTTGGGGGGCGGCTGGTGCCAGTAGCACACCGCTGTTTGAAAAGCTTGTGCCTGAAAGAAGAGAGGAACAAGTCATCACATGAATAGAGAGACTAGGATCTAATACTGCAAAGAACAAAATAAGAAATCTCGGCTCTGTTCCTGACCCTATCACAAACTGCGGAGTGATCATGGGCAGGTTTGTCAGCCTCTCTGCATCAGTCGTTCTTGACAACAAGATAGGGGTAATGCCGTTGTCTCACAGAGCAGCATCCCAGGAAAACGTATTAAGGTTTTTAACGCACAGAAATCCTTAGATAGAAGATAATATAAAAATAAACAAAGCATTGGGTTTTTTTGCTATTGCAAAGCTATTTTTTTTAGAACCAGCAAGGACCTTTGTGAAGCAAAGTGACATTTCTTGCATATTTTGAGCATGTGTTAGGAATGACAGAGGACTTCGTATTTTCACTGTGTTCACAGATGCAATGCACAGCAGGTTGCTTTCATGAAATTTTTCCTCCAGACCATGTGAAGGAAAGGGATACGACTCATGCCAAACAACAAGTGCTCAACAATTGATACATATGGCAAGAACAAATATTAAAAAAAAAACAGGAAACTTTGGTTAAATAGAATCAAAGCAAATTTTAAAAGAAGCTAATGATTTTTGGCAGCTTTTTATAATTATCTTGTCATCAAGTGCGTATCAAACACATGGACAATTGGCTGTATCACCTAGTTCAGGAACGGGATAGTAAGGATACTGAAGATTAGGATGGAAATGCACTGAATGAATAGTATAAGCAACTTTGGAAAGTACTTGCCCACATGACAAGGTTCTAGTGTAGATGACTGGTTGTTGGCTTATATGAAATGAAGCCCAGCATATCTATCCAAAAACAGCACTCTTTCTGTAGGGTAGACAAGGTTCTTTGGGTAAATCTGATAGCTTATTAGACCAACTCAAATAGCTGGAAAAACGGAGGAAGCATCTGCAGATGGTCTGTGCTCTTCACAGGCCATCTGCGGACACTTCCTCAGCCTGACGAAGGGTACCTGAAAGTTTGCAAAGAAGAATTTTTCCAACTATTTGAGTTGGTCTAATAAAAGATGCCAGATTTACCCAAAGAACCCTGTCTGCCTATGTCCTCAGACCAACACGGCTACAACATACATCCCTGGAACTCTTTCTATATATATAGCAACAATGTCAGGTTACAAATAAATGAAAAAATAATCAGGAGTGTGGCAGGGGTTGGCATGCAACTGCTGCTAGTTCCCTGAAGGAGGTCCCGGGCTGGTGAAAAACTTACCCCAGTGGGGTCCAAACAAGCCATGCCCCATCCCGGACACCAAAGAAGGGACATCTGAGGGTACAGGGAACTCAGTGGGGCTCAGGTGAGCTGCGCTTCCCCGGTACGCCAGGGACAAGCTCCAGGCGGAAAACTCATCTGGCGAGGTTTGAACAAGCCACGCTTCTTGGCGCACAGGAGGAACACTGGAGGAAGGGGAACCCACCCAGTGGGGTCCAGACAGGCCACACTTCCCTAACGTGCCAAAAAGAGCTCCAGGGAGAAGACTGAAACAGCACACTGGGTTCAGAAAACATACGCCTTGGGAGCATATTAGCTCAGAGGAAACCCGTGGGGTCTAAAAGGAGGACACCAAGATAGGTTCAGTGTTTGACATCTAAGGGAACAAAGCCGGTTCAGCACAACTGGGAAGAGAACTCCACTACAACAGAGACCCAGCCATCCAAACGCTTGTGGGACTCTGGGATAGCGGGACCGTGAGTGAGCCACCAACCCAATCCACTGAACAAGATAAATAATGCCAGAGAGCAGAGTAGCTGCGGGTGGACCCACAAGTCAGAGGGATGGGGACATGCAGACAGAGTACACAGTTAAATGTTGGTGAGCCCACTGGAAGAAAAGGCACAAACTGACACCAGATACGGGGTGGTTAGCTTTGGGGAATCCAGATAGCCCAGGCAAAGAGATTTGCCTACAGGGACTGCATAAATGATAACCAAGTTTGGACCAACTACAGGGAGCTGAGCCAGACCTCTGAAAGCAGGTTCCGAGTTTTTTTTCTTCCCGAGAAAGTAATACAAACAAGGGAATAAGGGCCTGTTTTATTTTATTTATTATTCATTACTCGCAGACAAGGGAGAGCAAAGTTAGATCCCCATGGCATCTAAGTTACAGTTAATTAAGTTATAGGACATACACCTGGGATCTATTAAGCTGCATAGTTGAGGATCTTGGAGACTGGCAGGTAGAGATCTCACCCTCCTAGGATCTACCAATACCGGTGAGAAAGAAGATGGCCACAAGTTACACTGGAACATTAGAGGGAGACCCATCTAGAGATGACGGCCACTGACTCTTTGTGGAGTCAGTAACTGAACTGGGCTGGGGAGAAGCTGAGACCCGGTGACTCACACTCATTGTCAGAAGAGAAGGACTAGTTACCTGAGAGGAAAGGGGAAGGGTGTAGGGATGGGGGACCTGCAGAAGACCCTCATTAGTCTGAAGATCACCCTAGACACCATCCATCCTCCCAAAAAATAGCGTAACATCAAGATATGGCAGGCAAGAGAGAGTAAAAACGAGGCAGAGGTTGTGGTGATTACAATGTGATTAAAGGGAAGCGAGGAGACACACTCATTCATAGGAAGATAAGAGAACAATTATACTGCATAATGAAAAACAACACTAGAAGCATTATCAAGTAATTTATATTTCATTAAGAGTTCATAATTTCAATTTACAGTTCAGTATATTGTGAAGTAACATTTCAAACATTTGTGATCAGATAGACAAGATAAATCATTAAGACAAGACAAACCATAGTTAACTTAAGAAACTGTTTGACAGATCAATTTAACTTTTCATTTATATAAGGGAATGTCCTATATTTCAGTGGTAATTAGTAGCTCTATCCTTATTTTCATGGTCATCTCTCACACTCAGGATTATAAATTGTGAAGCTAACTTTAAATCAGTAACAGAGCTATGTAGTTTCATATGCATATGTTCCTACAACTCATCACACTGCATACATTGCCATAATCTACCAGCTAGAAAGTTCTCCCTGTAGACTTCTGTACTTTCTCTGTGCACCGTATGAGCTCGGGCAAGAATTTCTTGCCAAAATGCTTTCAGGTGTTCTGTTTGGGCTAATTAATCTAATGACTTCATAAACAGTAATTATGCTCCTTAAATTTGCTATAATCTACTTACTACAATTAAAAAAATATTATTTTGTCAAATGTTAATTAAACCACTAAGCTTTGTTTTTATACTAATAATGTTATCTGCAAAAATTCTGCCATATACTAAGTTAAAAGAAAAGGTCTTAAATACTGTAAAAGTGAGCAGTCAATTATTTTTTGCTTAGATAATAGGTCAGATCCTGAGCTGATATCAATTGGCACAGTACCACTAACTTCACTGGCATTAGACTGAGTGTATCATTTGAGAATCTGGCCCTAAATTTTAAATAATATGCCTGCTTGTTGCATAGTGACCATGTCTAAGTTTATACTGTCCTTGAACTCAGCAGTCTTCTTTCAGACTGACACATTAATTCTCTTTGCCACCCACCTGGAACAAGAACAACTGACTCTTTGGACCGGATCCACAAAATCCCAAGAAACCGTGTTGCTAGGAATCTCTTCCTCCATATTTGGAGTAGCAATTTGACTTCTCCTAAGGGAAATAAAGTATATGTTATAGAAATTATCTCATATATAACTTTACTAATACCCTTCAGATGTTGTTCGGGTCCATGTGCTCCTTGAACAAAACTATCCCCTTTCATCAAAATAATTCTGCACTTGAAATTAGTTTCTATCTGAGCAAAACCTGAAAACTTAGCACTTAATTTACGTGGAAGTATTACTTGAGTATCACATAGCTTGTATCTGAAGTTTGTGCACAAAAGTCTAAGGGCAGGTAATAGAGGTACCAATTAAAATTGCATCTGGAAATATTTACTGAAAGATCCAATGAGGAAATAACATGGAGATAATGAAGAGTCAAAATCTTCTCGGAACTTCTATACATCATGCCAGAGCAAGATAATTTAAACCTCTAGAAATTAAAAGCACTAATAACAATGCACTTCCATGCCCTTGGCAGTCTGAGCTGCCAAATGTAAATATATCCTTCTAAATGTTTACCTCTATAAATAAGTATAACGTTATAAATATAAACTTAGAAGGTTATTTGTCCTTAGGTCATCTACCTTCCAAGCCAAGATATTCTTATGTGACCTAGTATCTCTGCAGTCAATGAGAGCATGTGTGTGTAACTGAGAGCAGAATTTGGTTCTCAGAGCACCACAAATGAAACCGACTAAACAAAGTGCACATGTAATTACTATTACTGTTAATAGTTTTCAAGCTAAACAACTCTAAAATTGTCTTTGTGTTAGCTCAAATTTTCATTATGATTACCGAGCTATAAAAGTAATACACACAGTGAGGTAACGTTATATAAAGGTCAAAGACAAAAGTGTTTAAACAAGACAGTTATACTATTGTTTGCAAACAAAACAGCCATAAACATCCTCTTACTTAGACTGTGCCCTGTTGAGGATGCATTCCTTCCAGACTCTGTGGACCATGTGACTGTGGAATTTTGGAGGCATCTTCCCTGACTTTTTTGGGCTGTGCACAGTGACCGTCCCTTCCTGTGCAGCTGAATGGCTGACAGAGTTGTGGGTACCTCCGCTTTCACCTTCAAGAAAAATCAAACAGTACTGTAGACAAAAAGTAGCAGCAACTGCAACATTACATATTCCTGAAACACTATAATCAGCTGATGAGCATTTGTAAAATCAATGGCTTATGCCAGGGGTTGTCAACCGGGAGTATGTGTACCCCTAGGGGTACTTGGGAAGGCCTCAGGGGGTATGCGGCAATGGTGCGGAGAAGTGGGGGTACTTGGGAAGCAGTGGCATGGGGCCACCGCTGCCATCCATCACTTTGCGTTGCCACCACGTGCTGCTTCCCCATACCCAAGTACCCTCACTTCTCCACACTGCTGGCTTTGCGTATGACCAGCTCTGGGGGAAGAGGGGGATGAGAGAGGAGTGCTTGCAGCTGGCTGGATGCAAAGTCAGCAGTGCAGAGAAGGGGGGTACCTGGAAAGCGGCGGTGTGGGGGGTGGGGCCACCGCTGCCATCCATCACTCTGTGCTACCGCCAGGTGCCGCTTTCCTGCGCCCAAGTATCCCCACTTCTCTGTGCTTCCAGCTTCGCATCTGGCTGGCTGTTGGCACCACCTCCTCCCTCTGGCAGTACTAAGTGTATAGATGGTGGCAGGGGCTGCCACCATGTGCGAGCTCCATGTGTTGCCACCGCAGCGAGAGGGTGCTGATGGCTGGCTGGACATGAAGTTGGTGGCACAGAGAAGCGGGGATACTTGGGCACAGGAAAGCAGTGCCTGGTTGTGACATGGAGTGTACAGATGGCAGCAGCCGCATGTGAGCTCCCCAGCCATCTGTCAGCACCCCCTCACCACACCGCCACCCGGCCGTCCATTAGCACTCCCCACCCTACATCCAGGAGTACCCTGCTTAAA
>JAGPOW010001167.1:1116424-1128651 GCA_030014935.1 Caiman crocodilus | reverse complement strand
AATGATTTTTTTCATGTCCTCAGCTAGTATGTTTACCTTGTACATTCTTTTGTGTGGTTTAGTTACAAGAACAAATTCATCATGACATACCTGATTCTAAAATAAAAGGCATGTATTAAAACATAACAGATCCTTTATTTGTGCCATATGTATCAAACAAAGAAGAGGAACTAAGTTTTTCACATAAGAATTAAAGACATGATGACTAAAGGGCCATTTCCCCCCATATTTAGGGATGGAGTTTCCAATCTCCTTTAGGTCCTGAACTGCAATATTAGTACTAAGATTAACATTTAACTGACCTTTTGTATACATATTTTTTAAAGGCACCAACATATACTAATAATATAGTTACGTGCTATGGACCTTATCAGGTAATACTATGAATTGGAGGACAAATATCAAGTGAAAATGTTATTCCAAAATGAATCACTATCCCCTAAGTCTTATGATAGTTATCTCTTGTCTTATTTCTCTCCACCACTGATAAAAATCCTGTTAGTCACTGTACAAGTGAATGCTTCTGTCATTATTGCGAGACTACCTAAAATCTGAAAACAACCAAACTCCGAACTCAAATTTGAACAGCAGAGGGAGCTTTAAGTTCACTTAGCCTGCTGGCTGCATAATACTATACTCTGTTCCCTGTTTAGGAAAGGAAGTAATAATATGAACGTTTTAACAAGGTCAAATCTGTGTACAGAACTGTTTGTCCTTATGTCTGACACGATTTAAGAAGCCTTCAGAATACAACAATGAAAGCAGGCATTGCCATGCTTTACTACATAACAGGAAATAAATCTACTGGTTTCGCTCTCAACTGTTTTCAAGCCACAGCTGTTATACCATACACAAGGTTCCTAAATCAGTTTCCTCTATAGGTGTCTTTACATATGCTTGAGGGTGGGAGCAGGGGGTAGTGGGTGCTTTAATCTGAGTGGCTCCAAGAACCAATCTAAAGCACCCACAGCGTCACGTGTGTTCAGTGTCCCATGCATCAAAATGGCAGCAGAGGTGCTTTAATTAAAGCTTGTTTGATGAGCTTTAGTTAAAGCATGCCCCGCTGCCATTTTGAAGGGTGGGATGCTGAATACACGTGATGCAAAAGCTGCTGGTGTGTGCTAATTAGCATGCTCCAGCAGACTCGATTATTCGAGTTTTGCTGCGACGCATGCTAATTAGAATGCATCAGAGCAGATGCCCAGCACATTTATAGGTGCCCTGTGATTATTCGTGAACGAAGATCTCTTTCTAGGAAATTCAAAACTTGCATCTTGTTTGTCTTTTCTTGAAGAAACTGGAAAGAAGGGAACAATTTATTAAAATCCAAACCTTTACAGATACACTAAAGTCTGTGGCTGTAATATATGTAATTTGTTTTGGAATCCATCATAAGATTGTTTATAAATTTGATAGATTTGTGATGAAAAGTATCTTGACCGAATTGAATTAGATTAACCAATCTGTTTCACCTCTGGCATAAGAAAGAATTTCCGTAAGGGACCCTCAGTTACAGAAGCAACTAATAACACAATAGTGCCTAGGTTATCAGCCCTCTCAATTTATGCATCTGGGTATATGAATAGATATTCAAAATAGAAATTCAAAATTATGTTCCAAAATTTTGCATTTGTATTATATGGTGTATCTTTATGATATCTGCATTTAGCAATGCCTCACAATAGCGAAAACTGATTTGTACTTGCATACTAAAGCTGGAATTTAAAGTGGAAAATTATTGCTGAAAGTATTGGAACAAACAAAAACAGAAACCCCCAAGAGACAATGAGTTAAATGCCAGAAGACACACACTGAATGCATTATTACCCAAGAGAGGCCACTTTTCAACCCTCAAGTGGTAACTTTTTCCTATAAACTAAAAATCTCCTTCTGTTTACTGTAGCATTTTCTTTTTACTATCTAGACTTTAACATTTCTAATTTTTGTTTTAAAATAATGTTGTTTGTATTATTCTCTGATGTATCACGTCTCTCACTGTACAGGGTCATGCAGCCCTTTCAAACAATAGCAGTGCTCAAACAGCAATAGCTATTCTCAGCTTAGACTAGAATCTTTTTCTTTAATTTTAAAAGCTTCTCATATTCATTTATAAATTTAATTATGATGTAAAACATCTTGGCAGATCTCTTGAGACCCTGCATAACTTTATCAGGGATCTAAACTGCTTTAAAATGTATGGTAGTTTTAAGCTTAAATATCAACAAAATACAGGCATAGCATTTCAAATGTTTATTTTAAAAAGATATTGAAAATATATTTGACCTATCTAGAGCTGAATTCAGAAATCTGTGTTTCACCAGCAAGAACAGATCATACCCCACACTCACAATAAATAGAACAGGTAGCTTTTTTAACATTGTTTCAAGCATTTAAGAATTAAGAATGGCACAGATTCTCACTGAAGAAATGCAAAATTCTGAACTCAAATTCTGGCTCCTTGACCAATGTGATTTAAGTTTCCAATGCAATCAAATCAATTTAGGCTTTTTCTGAAGAAGCTGCTAGGAGATGAAAATTGACAAAAAGTAGACCAAAATTTCACTGATTAATATAAGTGATCGTATCTGAATTATTAGAATTAAGGCATCATCTATGAATAAAAAAAACAATTTCTACTGAAAGTTAAATTAAAACTAAAAGCAAAAAACAAACAAAAGACCTGCCAATAATTCTGAAATAACAAAATATATTAATAAACGTCACTGATGAGCAACTTCTTGAAACCAGAAGACATAAAGGGCACAATATCAAGAGCCAATCTACTCTCCCACCCTGACATCTGCTACTCAGGACACCTGAAATGCTTTGTAAAAAAATCAGTTTAGAAACAATTCAGCTATTCCATATATTTTTTCTATCTCTGTTCTTTATCAAAATACATATTTGCTTATAAATATTTTGTTGATAGACCTTAAATACCAGACAGGTTGGACTAGATGACCTTGTGAAGTCACTTTGTCATATTTCTCTATGATTCTACATTGCATAGCTCATTTGAAGTATAATCCTCTCTGTGACATCATAATCACATTCACAGTAATTTACTATAATGTTACATAATGCTATGATTTCAGATGATAATCAAACAGCAGATACCTGGAAATAAAAGTATGATTTCTGTATCAATTTATATAACTAACGTATATTCAAAAAGATAAAAAATGCATCGTATAGCAATATTATATATTGCCTAAGTTTCAACAGGGTAAATTACTTAGCTCCACGTAAGTCAACAGCCCTCAGTGCTGGCTGTCACATAAGTAAGAGTTCTTTTTAGATTCAAATTGCTATGGATCTCAGACACTTGAGATGAACTTCCTTGTTCCACCAGAACTATGTAAGTCACTGGTCAATGTGGGTGAGGTAGCACCATCTTCAGATGATGAGTCCATTATAGCTTCCAGCTACAGATTCTGGTTCTCTCTCTTATATTGCAGAGACAGATTAATATCATGCCTAAGGTCTCTGATTCAATCTCCACCGAGTTTGCTCATATTAGTGCCACTATCATTTAGTTAGTGGCATCACGCCAATATTAATGCATATTATGGCATGCAGGTTTTTTTTATTTCTGTGCCACTTCACAATCAATAACTAACATCACCCTGTAAAGCAGGAAAACACCTAGCTAAAAACCAGACTAAGTCTGTGCCTTTCCGCAATTTGTCCATGCTATTTCATGAATGTAGCATATTTCCAGTAAACTGAGCTGAAATGAACTCATACACAACTTGCAATGTTTCGATTACAGAAGATATGACAATTGGTTAGTCTTTCGAGCTCTATTCATTCCTGTACAAGTCAAATCTCCCCTCTTCTAATCAGTTGTTCTCTTATTTCTGCTATTCATGCAGTTACCCCTAGCAACCATGAACTGTGCAAAAATGAAAGGTACTTGCTTGATTGGTCCAAAGATGACATTTGTGAGAGTTTATGGAATACTGCTACACAGTTAAAAATATTTAAAGTGAGATTTCAACAGGGTGATTCAGGTCTCTGTCAGGTTCACTGCTTACTTATGATAGCCTGTTCTGGAGAAGTGGGTGGAGTGAGTGGCATTCCGCAACTGCTGGGATCTTTCGTGCTTCCAAGTCCTGGTTGTCCCACATTTATATGGACCCCACAACTGGCAGCACTCTGAGCTATGGGGATATCACTCTGAGAGATGAGAACAAAGGCTGAAGGATATACCATTCGCACACCACCTATAAAAGAAGGAACATGAAGGACAAAAGAAATCTTTAAATTCTCCATTTATTATTCAGCAAACCAAGTCACCTTTACTGGGTCTCAACATCCAAAGAAAACTTTCTTGTTGAATACAAGGAGTTAAAAAAGTTTATAGTCTGATACCCTACATATCCATCCATCTATTTATGACTAATAGGGAGCTGAAGCAAGTAGCCTGATACTGCGATAATAGCATCTGGGAAAGAGGGAGTACAAAAGCTTGAGGCAAGATAACTAGTCAGAATGCTCCAGTGTCGAGAGAGCCACAAAACAAGATAGGGAAATTACAAAGGTTGTTTCTGATTAATTAGGTTTTTTTTAATTATGCAGAGGGAAAAAGTTCTTCAGGCAAAATACTGAATCTTACCAACAATGACTTCAACTGCCACTGGAAAATCATCATCATATCCCAATTCTTCTTCCTCTTTCATTCCCTCCTTCTTCTTCAGCACCATGGGATAGAAATACTGCCATTCCTCCAACAATTTACGAGTTGCTGGGTCTGACATCTTGTATGCCTGTCCCGTCAATGTACCATTTAAGCCGTAAGGACTCACCAGAACTGCAAGATAAGACACCACTCCCTATAGCAGGTGAATTTAAACTTCACAGAAAACCTTCCCATCTCCCACCTACTGATTCACAGTTCTGGCTGATGGGGATTTAAGAACTTGTCTATAGAGGAATGTTTCTGCACAGTAAAACAGATTATAAATTTAAAGCTTGAAAGTTATCCCACACTATCTCCCTTGTGTGGATATATTCTTATTCAGCATTAGAAATGCATTTTTGGAGTTTAGCTTAATCACTTTCAAAGGGGACTATGCTGAAGTACACAAAAACAACCCTCAGAGTAGATTAAGAATCCACATTGGGTAGCAGTAGGGGATAGCACAGGAACTTTGGCACTATACAGACAGCCCTTAGATAGTTGCTTTTTTGGGGGGGAGGGGGAGGGCGTGTTCAGAATATGCTGAAATAATGGAGTAAATAGCAAAAGGGACTGAAATAGCTATGCATGAAGATAATAGAATCATGACTAACATACAGAGTAAATTGATAAATCTATCTTTCCAAATTGCTCTTGGTTATAATTTTGCAACACTGATGACTGGAAAGCAAAATTTAACCTGTTGAATCTAAATAATGAACATCCTGAATATATCTAAGTCCCTAAAAAAACCCCAATAACTTGTAAGAGACATTTTACTAAACAAATTATACCACCTAATATTTTTCTTAATAGGTAGGTCTGTTTGATTTTCTAAACATTCCTTACTTTTTTAAATTGGGCATTTCCTAATGCATGGTCAGACAGTAACTAAAATCTTTAAAAACATTCTGAAGCGTACACTTTTCCTAGAGCCTGATGAAGGGACTTTGATCCCAAAAGCTTGCAGAAAAGTACAATTTTCTTGCTATTTTCCAGTTGGTCTAATAAAACGTATCATTTTGGAAACAAGAGTTCTAGTTTTTTGTACAGCTTTCTAAAGAGTCATGTTTTCTTATGCAACTCTACAGTCAATTCTTATGCAACACTGTACCACGCATGTAAGCCTGTAATTTCTTAAAGAATCTCAGGTATACAGCCAAGCCATATATTTTAAATGCTATTTATTCATTTTTGGTTGTGCTGAAAGTTTTTAATTTTTCATTTTCATTTTTAGCAGAAAGTATCTGAATCGTTACAAATGCATTGATCACAAAACAGCACAATGGAAGGGTTGAGGGTGGGAACTACCACTCAGACACAAGAATTCCAGTTCAAGAAAACTGTATCTAAGTAACCTATGTTATGAAGCGCTTTGTGATGTATGACAGAAAAGTGCTATAGAATAACTATATATTATTATTTATTTGTAAGTATAGTGGCATTAAATAGCACCAGTTATAGTCCACGGCCCACTGCGTGAGGCACAGTGGAAAAACAAATTACGGTCACATATACTTTTTAAATAGCAGGTCTTATAACAGAAAAAAATACAGCTCGTTTTGGTATAGGTATTTCACAGATAATATTTGCATATAATAAAGTTAAGGAATAGAAAGACCTTGGAAACACCAGCTACCAGGGTAGCTATTGTGCTAAAAGTCATTACAGGATTTTCCCCCAGGGCCAGTTTTCTTAGCATAACTTGAATTCTATTTCAAGAATGACATGGCATGTTTCTATTAATTTCTGAAACAGCTTCCAAGATATCATTACTGAACTAAAGTTAGGGATTTGGGAGTATTTTATCAGAGAAAAGTTAAGTACATAAATCCTGGCCCATCAAAATATACTGACCTTGGAATGGTGTAGGTGAAGATTGGGCCATGTGAATATGTTCCTCGTTGATCAGATAGATTGGCTGGTGCTGGGCAATCTCCACACTTGTGCACACGTTACTTTCCCCATGAAGGAAGAATGTGAAGGCGCAGGACAAATGTTCACTGAGGAAAAGAAAGAAACAGATTTATTAAATTAAACAGGGAGTGTGACAGGTTCTGCAGTGTAAGAGGCCAGACCATACTAAAAACCCAGTTCAGTTTCATCTGTGCCAAATAAGCTCAGAACCACTGACAACGATGAATATACTTAGCACAATGCACACTTATGGAACATCTGTCTTAACAATGCACTTTACCAATTTCATTTCTAGGAAGATTACTATAAAACGCTGTCTAGAAGGAAGGGAAAAATGACCCTAAGTATGAAAACGAAAGGGAACTCTATAGAGTTTATGTAAAAATTACTTTAACCAGAACAGAAAAGTGAAAGTCTTAAAAGTCTGTAAAAGAAAGCACAGGTTTCAGATCAACAATCCAAGCCAGCAGTAACTCAGCTATATACCTCCAGGCAACGTATTCAATAAATAATACATGAAAATAAAATGTTCCCATTTAACCTAGAAAATAGAAGTAGCCATTAAATCTGGCCATTTGCTTAAATTTTACTAACCACAAGCCACTTAAAAAGTAAAAAAAACAAAATTCTTTTTTTTTTTAATCTCCAATGTAATCAGTAAAAATTTACTGGGCTGAAGTGGTATTGTTCAGAAAAATTATTGCAGAATTACAATAGCAGTGCATTCTTTCACAGTTGCTGGCTTTGGCATAGGGCCAGCAGTAACACTAACATGGCTTTCAGGACAGCATGTAACTACCTTCACCTAAGGAAATAACACAGGCAACAGTAATAATTTCACTTCATAGTTTAAGTCAACCAACTGCATCGGTGCTGTCAAGTATTTTTAAACAGTTTCAGTAAGTCTGGAACAGGAAGCTGTTTAACCTCACTAAGACTTTGAGTCATTCTCTACTTACTGTAAAACAAAATTTCTCTCCTAGGAAAAAAAGTTCAGCTTCTGCTTCAAGCTCTTATAACTGATACTATAAAAAGAAAACATTCCCTCTAGAAGATTTGGGGGCAAAAAGGTTATTGAAGAAAGCTTCAAATGGAAGGTCAAAAAGCTGTAAATCAGCCTCCTCAGCATTGTACATCCCATCCTTAAAAGCACTCTGTATCTATCACCTTGCACTGGGAAACAACAACTTTTACTAGATTGCAATCTTACAACGGGGAAAAAAAAAAAGCCCAAATTATTTAATAAAAATGTATGTTTAGTCTCTTATAAGGGATGATGCCACTTTATATACATACATGTTTAACAGAGAGATGATGAAAAGTTTTGTCTAAGATCAAGTGGCAACAGTCTGCAGAGTTCAACGAGCAGCAGGTGAGACTTTCTAAAGCAGAAAGTAAGGCTCTTTGTAAAAAAGTAATTTTGAATTCCTGTCTTGAGGATATTACACAGCAATCCTGATTCTGCATCATTCCTACAGTTCTAACTATGGAAGTCTTGCTTGCCTTCTACGGAGCATAAAGAAAAATAGCCTCCTGGGACTACACAGAGACTTTTTCAAGTCTTTTGAAAAGCAGCATGTTATGAACAAGTCATGTTCAATCTTATGCAACATTCACAACCTATAAACACTGTCAGAGTAGGAAACAGACAAAATGGGAATTTGTGAAATTAAACATGCATTTGTTTCCAGAGCAGAGAGAATACAGACCGTTACACTTTTAGCATCAGCTAACCAGCTGACAACAAAATAAATTAACCGTTAGTATCAGCAGACTAAATAGGTAATAACTTCAGGTAAAAAAAATCATTTTGAAACATTAATTCCATAAAATGTGTAAAAATCTAGGTTCAGTTATATATGCCTGGAAATATAACAGTAGAAAATCATGAGAATATGATAGATAAATACTAGCTAACAGTAATACAAGTTTGATTAATGACAGCAGGGTCATTTACAACACTAGATCTAGAATAAATATGCTTGAGGAAGGTGAATAAGACTTTGCAAGGAAATAAACAGTTACATAAATTGAGTGTTCCCTCTGGCACAGACCCACTGCTTAAGTTCGGCTTCCAAGCCCAAAAAAACAAAAATCAAGGCTCGGGGACTCCACACACCCATGGTAAGCTTCTGGCAGATTTTGGTAAAAATATTTGTTTTAGTAACAAACTTAAATTTCTTTTCAAGAAAGCAGTCTCAGTACACATTGTAATGTATTCCTCTTAGGCATGTACATCCCAACTTACTGACATTCTTGTCTTCAGTACATTTCACACAATTCCTTAAATACCAAGCTGTAGAAATCATCCTTGCTACAAGTATAAAACATCTCCAAGTAAAATTCAACAGAAGGGGGAGAAAGGAGCAAGCAGAAAAAGTCAGGTTTCAGAAAAAGATTTAGTTATAAGGCTATTTAGTTTTGTAGATATTTATCACCAACACTTCCATGTATTCAGAAAAATAAGGGATTTTGATTAAACATTTAACTTTGGTCCACATATTTAGGACTAACCTGTAAGTAAGAAGAAATGGTTGCAAAATACCTTCTTTTCTGTATTTTTACATAACTTAACTTACATGATATTTTATCAATATCCAGGTCTCTTACTGGTAACTGAGTGTCCCACTTATATGCTTTTTAAACTACAAATATACCACAAATACTACTTTTCAAATGTGCTGAACAGGTAACTGAGCTTGATTTTCAGAAGAATTTGGTACACTGGGTAATCTATCTGTATTAGTAAGTTATCTACATTTTCATATTTTTTCCTGCTTGATGTACATGTTAAATAATCTTCCAGCCACTGTGGTCTAAAAAGGCGACCGGGGTGCTTCTTGACTGCCTGGGTTTGTCATTTACATCTGTGCAAAATGGGTGCTATGTTAAATATAACAGAGTCAGAAGAGTTGTATTTCACTTTGGAATTGCTTTGCAATAATGGACCAATCAAAGGATAATGTTGGTACAAAAATCAAGCTCTGCATGTTTCTGTAGGGTGCTTAAAGTCTGCAGCTGTTCGGGGGAAAGAGTGCGGAAATTTTAATACGAGAAGAAGTGACCTGGAGAGAGGGGGCATGTGAACGTAGGGCAATTACACTCTATTAAGCTACTAGATATTCCTAGTTGATGTCTGAGAGAGAAAGGGTATACAACTTCTACCCTAATTGGACTTAAGCACATGGAGGAAAGTTAATAATCAGATGTTGGAAATACCACAATTAAATGTACGTAAAGATACGCAGTTTGGAGCATTTAAATCTATTACATGTGTGTGACCACTGCCAAATAAACTATGCATCTATTTATTATGTGAACCATATAGTTAAGTCAAATGTGGGTTTATAAGGCTTCTTATTCTTCCACAGAATTCTGATATCACTTGATAAGATAAAGTCTTCTGTATGTTTAGGGATATTATTACAAAATCAGTATAGATGGTACTTTAAGTAAACTGATTACATTTCCCACTGTTCAGATTTTTATATCTGAAGATCTTTCTTTCATATTAAGCATATGCACATACAAATTCAAAACAGAACAACTTTCCAAATGCTAGGTTGTAAAAATGCAAAGCCATGCCTTATTGTGTCACCAGAGTGTTATATTTCACTAAGATATTTTTCATCTCAGTTCAACATTTTAACCAGTAGGACTACAGTATACAAATTAAAAAACCTCAGCTATGTGATGAATGCCTCATATCGGACTGTACTCCTCCCTTCAATTAAAAAATATGCCTATAAAGTAGGTTGGCAGAAATCAAAAGTAAAGTAAATAATCTGAAGTTTACCTTCTCATTTTTCTTTGCATCTTTCTTTACTAAGACAGTATTACAAAAATATCATAGTCGGAACATCTAGATGACTCCAATCAAATATGTTCTCTTTATTAGATTTTATAAAAATGAAAAGGCCCACAGGAAAACTGAAAATAAAATTATATTTGTAGTACAGCTACATTGCACAAGACTTTAACCTCACTATCCTAGTTACCACTGTGCTTCCTTTTCCTTTCTACATAAATGATATATGGTTGATCTCAGTTATATTTATCTTCATGAATGGGGGTTGGGTAGGAGATCATTTATAATTCAAGGCAGTAATGTCTGGTCTCATGAGCAAAGACTAATGTTATAAGATTTCAATCATCAACAATTACATTTCAAATAGATAATTAGCCAACATAATATTGTTCAATTATTTTATATAAGCTATAAACTACAGTTGCTTTAGGGTTCTGTCCTGAAAAGTGCTGAACACACTGGCCCTGAGCCAGCAGAATACTTAAACCTCTACTTTAACTTCATGAGTAGTATCATTAATTTTACTGAGACTACCCATGTTCTTAAGCGTAAACATTCCCTGATATCTCAGGGCGAGTCTTCAGTACCCTCTAGGATCAAGCCCTGAGATCTCAGCTGTTGCTAGTTGCTTAAAAAAGATACACATGAGAACACCACAAAACTAAGTAGTGATAACATTTTACTGGACTACAGATGGACTTCCATTAATGGGAGTCCAAGAAAAGAACAAATATACATATATGCAAACACACACACACGTGTGCACGCATGCACTCTCATCTCTAGTTTATATCCCATGACATCCCTCTACCAAACAGGTAATTTACTTTGACTCTGCTCTTGAAAAAAAATTACCAATTAGAAGCCCTAAAAAAAAGCAAAGAAATTGTAAAGCTTCATAATGGAATAAAAATGCTCGTGGTCCTTGTGTAGACACGAAGTTCCTTTTATTTTTGCCATGCAGGAGAAAGTATGTTCATAACATGAGCACATGGTCCCTACAGGCTGCATTTGTGATGTGCCAAACACCTTGAGTTCATTAAGGTATTTATTCACCTACAATAAGTGCCTCAGAGAAGCTTCCACTCTGATCTTTATTACCTCAACTAAACTGTGTGCTAACAAACTATCTGCATTCTCTGTAATATCTAGGCATTCCCAAAGTTCACATTCTTGCCTTAATCAATAAAGGAACTATCAGTTCCAATTTAAAGTAGGAAAACACATTGCAAAGAAATAGGCAGACAAAATGTGATATCTTTTATTAGACCAACTAAATAGTTGGAAAACTTGTTCTTTGCAAGCTTTTAGGCACAAACACTCTTCTTCAGGCACAGGGAGGGTCTGCTGGTGTTTGTGTTCTGGATGGAACAGAGGCCACTATGCAAAAACCAGGTCCATGGAAATGAAAATGTGTGGCAGTGAGGATCAGAGGTATTGGAGACAGTAGGTATGAGACAGATAGGTGGAGGAAGGGGGAATGTAGACCAGGAATTAATTTCTTTTTGAACTTTTTGATTCTCTTCTTCTTTTCTTCATTAGTTTGCTTGGACTGCACAATTACCTGATGGAAGCTGTGCTATCCTGCATTCAAACTTGAAAGCGAGTATTTTGACAGAATTAAGCTAAGTGGAAAAGCTATCAAGGGATTACATTTCAAAGTCAAGTTCTGAATGCATGTGCTAAATGTCAGTCTGTATGCAATCAAAACCTAGTTTTGCCCACAATTGTACCCAGTACTTCTTAACTCTTAACTCTGGAAGGAGATTCCTAGATAACCAAGCCTTTTGTTACAACTTTGAAATTTCCAAGTTTAAATTC
>JAGPOW010001167.1:1082592-1116020 GCA_030014935.1 Caiman crocodilus | reverse complement strand
ACAAAATGTGAAAGGGGAAAAACTGCGATACAGTTATCACCATCAGTATTAAGGGACTTTCAGATATAAATACTAAGAATTCCATAACACAAGGAAGATGTAAGGCCCTGTAAAAGGTAGCTACATTCATCTTAGGGGGCAGGCAGGGAGAGGACAAGAAAGAAAATCACAGTGTTTTTAACACTGATAAAAACAATAAAAAAGAAATACATTAATCTATTCTTTATATACTACTTTAGAGCTAAACAGATAGCAATGATCAATCCCATCATCAAATGCACCTTACTATAAGAAATCAACAGAAGAAAGATGTTTATCTATAAATAGCATAATACATTACCAGACAAGACTGAGGCACTGATCCTGTGAACCACTCATACGCCACCTAATTTGACGCAATCAAAAGGGAATACTATAAAATCAAGCATGTATATATGGGCTGACAGAGTCAGGACCTTATCTGGGAGCATTAGACTGAATACATGTTTTCACGTGTGTTATTAATATTAAATGGCAAAAAAACAACTGCGATTACTTCTCGGTGCAATTTTATTGAGAAACTTTTAAAAGTATGTTTAATATATTTTTTCCTAATAATTCAATGTTTCCTTCTTGGAAGGATGTTCCATAAAGCACATTAAATGAATCACTTGAAATATTTTTACTCATTTGCAGATCATTTGTTAGAAAGCACTTTCAATTTTGTGAAGTACTTGCAGCTGTACCTCACAGTGCTCCTAAGCTAATTTTCTTGCAAATTGTGTAACGTCCTGCTTAAATCAACAATCAGTAAATCAGAAGTCAAAAGGAGAGCAGAGAAAGGATACTGCTACTACAAGGAGTACGTGCTGGACCTCCTGCAATCCTGCCTCTGTAACCGTTTCTCCTGTTTTTCAGATTTACTGGCATGTTGTAGGTGTTTGATGGGTCCTCAACAGATTAGAGCTGTTGTCAGCAGCTTATGGCATGAAGGTCAGATGTGTCCCATGGAGCCATTTGATCTGGCCTGCAGACCTGGGGTTTTGGTAGCAGTCACTTTCCCATGCCACCCTGGGGAAAAGTGCTGGATCTGGGTGTTCTCCCCAGGTCACCACAGGAAAAAGTAGCAGTGGTGGTGATTAGGTCCTGATGCCTGCCTTCCTCTACCCCAGGTATTGATCTTAGGCATTTCTGTGGCCCCCATTACCATACCTGAGCATACCATAACCTTTAATGCGTTTAGTCTCAATCTCTCAGGTTGCCTGAACTGGACCAACAGATTGCCTGAATTGGATCAACCTGTCCTCCAGCCTTTAATATTGCTGACCACTGGATTAAGCCAAGCGTGTCAAAGATGTGGCGTGCAGGCCTGATACAGCCTGCAGAGTAGACCTGTGCAAAGTGGATAGCATTCATTTCGGATTCAGATGATTCAGGGGACAGTGACTTGTTTAGGTGATTCAACTCCCTGTCCCATATCAATCCGGACAAATCCGATTCAGAGATTCAGCCGCTGCTGGATTGGCCGAATCTATGAATCGGACAGATCTTATCCCCTGCCCCCTCTCTCAGCCCTGTTAACGGCTGCCCGGCCGGGCCTGGCCCCAGCTCTTCAAAAAAAAAGCACCTTGGACTCACTGGTTCCTGCCAGGCTGTGGGGAGGGGCAATCCCCACTGCCCCCCCACTGCCCTAAGCTGTGTGGGGGGCTCTGTCATGAGCCCCAATTCCCCACTCACTCTCCCAGCCCCTGGCTCTTTAAAAAAAAAGAAAAAGTCCCCACTCACCAGCTGTTGCCGGGGGGGTGACGGGGTGGGGGGAGGTGGTACTGCTTGTGGACCTCCAACCAGCTTCATGTGTGGAGTTGGTCTGGTGTATGGTGCAAATGCTGCAAGCAGGGTACAAGACTGGTCCAGTACACTTTCTGCGCGCTGTACACAGGACCAGTCTGGGTTATATACTGCATGTGGTGCCATATTGGATCAACCCTGCATTCTGAATCCAGAGTCAGTCTAGATGAAGCCCACAGACTAGCTGTGTGCCACATCCAGTGCACAAGGCTGGCCAGCAAAGGTGCCACATGTAGCTCAAACCACAGACCAGTCCCACCCACTCACCACCTGAAGCATGTGCCATACGCAGCATGTGGGGCTGAACCACACATATATGCACTGCCCACAGCACATGGAGCCAGCCCAGGCCGCTGGCTCCAGTGCTCAGAACTGCCCTGTGGACCTGATTCAGCCCACGGATTGACCAGGTGCCCCTCATCCAGCCTGTTGGATCAGATACCTTTCATAATCTTAGATTAGAGGATCTAAATTAAGCAGGGGGAACCACAGAAGTTTCTTAGTTGGAACAAATCACTGGCATGTCTACACATGCCCCTACAGAGCCGTTGTTACTGCGCTGTCATTTAGTACTTCCTTTATGATGGCGCACTAACAGTCGTTACTGTGCCATGCCGGGTGCGCATGGTTATCTTTAGCCACTATGTCACAGCAACATGCTATCACGAGGTAATGTGTTGCTACAGCACCATAGCATCTCATCTAGATGCACCACTGCACCCACTGAAATCGAATGGGAGAAAAATACACCTGAAAACCAGGTGCTATAAAAAAAGAGAGAAGAAAAGAAGCTGATGAGGAGCAAATCAAGCAAGAAGGCAGTCTCTCTCCCTTTATGTTACCTAATCTACGTATAATATCAAAAGCTTCCTCTGAGAGACTATAGCATTTTTATGGAGATTATTCTGTTGCCTGAGCTTGCCTTCTTCCTTCCAAGACACTTATTTGCTTTTCCTCTTCAGTGGCCGCGTCTACACGAGATGCTGAACAAGCACTAAATGACTGCACAGTAACCTGCATTACTGTGCAGTAGCACTGATGGATGACTTTTTTGTGATACTGACTGGGAGTAGTAGTGCTGTTTCGCAGTTTCTGCCATGCAACGCTACTGCACAGTAGTCTCAGGTTAATGCACAGCCCACATCTCATGTAAATGCAGGCAGTCGAAAAGATGACTTTCTATAAAACTACTGAAGAATAGTATATGCCACCTATATTTTATTTTAAAAATGTATCCTTTTGGGTATTTCCTGTGTCACAGAATGTATCATCAGTCTCTATACACTGTTCTGAATCCTGCTCAATATGAAATAGGACCAAGTGAAACAGGTAATAATCTTAAATTCAATAGATACAAGAAGCAGGAATATTTTACCTGTTTTTGCAGAGACCAGATGTTAAGTCAACAAGTAACACAAACTACCCAGTGCTCATTTAGTGACTATATCTTGTAAAAAAAGGACTACTCATTTGTGCTTCTTATTTATCCTAGGGATTTCTGTGGCCCCCATTACCATACCTGAGTGCAGCATACCCTTCAATGCATTTAGTCTCACAATCTCTCAGTAAGGAAGGGCAGTATAGGCAACCCCTATTTAATGCTGTTTCACTTAGCACTATTTTGCAATAATGTTCATTTTAAATTGATACCTGATTCACTTAGTGCTCAGCGAGTTTCCTTATAATGCTCACAGTCACCAACTTGGGTTATTAAAAACATTTGCAGTCACCATTGGGTCATCAAATACTTTCAGTTTCACTTAACGCTAGTTTTGTTTAATGCTCAGTTTTTCAGGAACCAATTAAGAGCGCTAAGTAGGGGTTGCCTGTACTCTCATTTCCATTTCACAAGTGGGGAACAGAGAGACTAGATAACTTGTGCAAAATGACATAGAAAGTCTAGTAATACATTACACTGAATCTAAGGATCCCAAGCCCCAGGCTAGTACCCTATCCTTTGAGCAATGCTTCCTTTTCTTCCATTAACAGAGGACTTCAGTTCCCGGAATTGTCAATTCTAGCCTTTTCCATGTCCATTATGTTATTTTATCATTCAGAAGTCTTATTTGTCTTCATATTAATATATTGCTTAATAACTCGCTTGTAATTCTTTGAAGCCATGTAGGAGATGCTCATACAGTGCAATCTATGAATATTAATTAACTCCCATTTTTTTCTAGTGGTGAGGAAAGCGTTGAGATAACAGATTCATAAGGCAGGAAGTGTTTAGATAGCATTATCTAAACACTTTATATGTTATGAACCTATTATCTCAACACTTTTTAAGTTGTCACCAACCAATCCTCTTGCTAGAACTAATTTCCTCACCCTAGAGATTCCCTCAATTATTGATCTTATCTTTAACAGTCTCCATTTATTCTCACTACATAAAATGTATGCATAGGATGATCTGGTAGTCTGTAAGGGAGATTAGACTTTGGTTCCCAAGAGTACATTTATCACTCTCCAGGATGACAGAACATGGAAAGCTACAGTGACAATAAGAGCACCTGTATGATGGCAAGGGGAATGCCTTAGGTTCCACATGAGCTAATATTTTGAGCAGTGTTCATACTGTAGACTGTCTTACAGGATTAACTTCCAGTCTTTGCTGGAGAAAAGGTCATTTACAACATATGTAACCTTTAATGTGAACACATTACATATACTGCTCTGCATTTTCTACACTGGCTGCTCATAAAGCTGTGGATCAAATGATCCTGTTTCCTTTAATGCATTTAATGGACATGGATCAGGCCATGTCCAGGGCAAGTTAATTCAGACTCATTGCTGCAGGTGCACCACAAAATGATGCTAAGCTTACAAGGAGGGGTTTTAATTTAGGTGTTTGAGGACAATAGGTGACCAAGCTTTAGTTCCTTCAGTGCTAATGTCTGAGTAGTATCAGACCAGTATCTGATCTGATGAGAACTCTGATAAATTATTTGTCTTTGTAACAGGACATAAAATGTGGACCAATGTAAATGGAGTTCAAACAGCACTGCTAAGAGCTCCTAAAGAACTTGATTTACAGACTCATTCATTCCTTGTCATTCCTCAGTACCTAGTTTTAATAATATATTGTGATTCTGTTTTAGAATTTTGCTTCTTTTTTACTGGGAGAGAGACAGAAGAAGTGTTAAATTATTACTTATTATACTGAAATTGTCTGGGTGGTTCTGCAATCTTCTTAACATTGTTGGGTCAACATGCATACTACTGAAATGGTAATGTCAGCCTTTTTATTCTGCTTTATTTTTCTGCTACAGTATCATACTTAAAGTCAGATAAAAAAAATCTTGTGTGAAGGCTTCACCTTCTATAGATCCTCTCTCCATATATTTACTCATATTAAAATTCTGATATTGCAGTCTTTATGAATTTCACATTTATATTGTCAGATGGTGAAAATATGTAGATTTTCCCCTAGCTCCATATATGCATACTATATGGGCTATCAAAATACACTGCCATGGTTCAAAATTTAAATTCTTGGAATACCAGCTGACAGTATTTGGCTGTCTTAGTGACAGTTACTAAGGAAAACATCCTGATGCTAGAGCAGTAGTTTCCAAACTACTAAACATCCCATTAGACTCCCATATCTGATATTTTGCACTTCCTTTCCCAGGTTCAGGAACAAGCATGCTTCCTCTGTAGAGGATGCCAGAAAAAGAATGAAGGAGGGAAGAGGAAGGAAAGAAAAGTCTCTCAACAAAGGGGTATGTGGCCCTAAAAAGTACAGTAACTTTGAAAAATGACAGGTGGTCGGAGATCTGCAAAAAAATGATTCACTAATTAAATATCACCCGCTTATCAGAGTGCAGCAACACTACTTATGTACACTAGCATAGTCCGAACACTTGCACTTCTTGGTCAGAGGAAGATTGCAACTCAATTTGAGCAGCTCTGTTCAAAGCTTGGCGAAGGGAACTGGAGTTAGCATGAGGTGCATAAGGCGATTTTTAATCTTGGTCTCCACTGCATTAAAATAATCTCCTCTTTTTGTGCAGCCTCTCGTGAAGAAGGAACACCTGCACTTCTATTGCAATAGTGATAGCTCCAAATCCATTCTAAGACATCAAATGCACAGGTGGGATAAGGCAGGAAATTTCTGATTTAATGAGAACTTTGATGAGCATGGATAGCTAAGCCTGAATTATTTGTTTTGGCAAGAGGCTGCAAAATGTAGACCAATGAAAATGGAGTTCAAACTGCACTGCTACCTACATTAAAATTATGTCTGAGATGTTTAAAATACATGAACATTAAGATAGTGTTTCCAAAATTCCAAATCATAGTAGTTTCTCCCATGAGACAATGAAAACTAAGTAAACTGATATGCAAAGAGAAAAACAGCACTAGAAAAAATTTAAGTGATTAAAATAGAGACTTTTTTTTTTTTCTCCAAAATATGATGTTGGCTTGAAGCACTAATGATTCTGAAGGCACTTATTTTTTACTCTTATTACTACATTTCAGAATACTAGTGATTTAGAACTGCAATAAACATGAAACATCAGGAAAGTTTATTGTACTCATTATGAATACAAATTCATACTCTAGGAATCTTTATTTTGCTCATTTACTGACCCAAAAAGCGACTACCAGCACATTTCAATTGTAATTCACAATGAAGAATTATGCTATGCTATAAACAGGAGAGTAGTTACTGCAGACAAAAAAGAAAGACTGAAGTACATTCAAGGCTTATTCTGAAAGAACTCATCTGTTTCTCATGGCAAATTCCAAGATCCTTCAAATAAAAATCTGTATTTCCCTTAAATAAGTCTAGAAACTCATTAATATCTGTATCAGTATATATTAATTAATTTTATTACTAACGTGTACCAACTATTAATATTACAGAATGGTCTCAGCTACTATTATAACCTTCCTTGTTGCAGCATACCGAGAGCTAACTACAAAGGACTAAAAAATTACAACAAAGAAAGCCCTAAAAATTACTGCTAGTATTATCACACTGAAACCTTGTGCTGGAAGTCTGTTCCTCAGGGCTAGGGACAGAAGTTACACATAAACTGGGTTAAGTGACCAGAAACTGATTTAAACCTGTAATCGAACAGAAGTGCAGTGTACATAAACCAGTTTCAAAATGGTCGAAACTGGTTTGCGATAAACCTGGTTGAATGTAGTATCAGACTTAACTCATTGAACTCAAGCTGGTTTATGGAACTTCTGCCCCAGACCCCTTCCTGCTTTAAACCAGAGTCCCCCAGCATCCCAGCACACTCTGCAGCCCTGGGCAGGGCTGTGCTGTCTGCTCCAGTGGAGCACGACTAACCCCACCCTTCTGCTCCCTAGCCAAAGGAGTGGGCACAGGCGGGGTGTGGCCAGACACCAGCCCCCCTAAGGTAAAGGGGGAAGGGAAGAGATGTATTCCCCCCAACCCTCTCCTGTGCCACCAGCATGGACCTGCCAGGCATTCATCAGATCACTGGTCCAGCAGCAGGCGCATAGCCAGCCCTGGCAGTAGCCTCAAGTGAACTGGCCAGGGAGAGTGTTTAATTCCCCCTCCCTGTCCCATCCGCATGGCCTTGAGCCGGGGTCTGCCTGGCACTCCCCGCCTGCTGCTGCAGGGACAGGTGGCATGGTCAGAGGCTGGCTGGCATGGCCCCTTGAGGCAGAAGGGTCAGGGAGAGGGTTTATTCCCCCTTCCACCTCCAGGGGACTGCAACTGAGGTCTGCCAGCCCCAAATGCCATCTCTGCCCATCACTCCCTGTGCAGGGCAAGAAGTGGCATAAAGAAATAACCCCCCTCCATGTTTCGCCACCTAAGGGAGCCACGCCGGCCGGCCTCTGGCTGTGCTCCTGCCCCTGCTGTTGGAGTGGTAAGGGGGCAGGGACCTTGACAGGGCAGCAGCCCCTCTCATGGTGTCCAAGGACCAGAGGCCTCTTCCCAGTGGGGAGGGGTGCGCTGCGGGTGGGAGCGGGATGAGGTGGAGCGCAGCAGGCAAAGCTGCTGCAGACTGTGTGGGGCAAGCAGCAGTGGCACTAGGGGCGGGGGATTGGGAGGCTATGGTCACCCCTCCAAGCCCTGGTGCCACCTCTCACCCTGTGCAGTCTCTGCCAGCCCCACCCCGCCCGTAGCACGGCTCCCCTGCTGGGAAGAGGCTTGTGCTCCCTGGGAAACCATGACAGGGGCTGCTGCCATCACGGTCCCTCCCTCCTCACTGTTCCAGCAGCAGAGGCGGGGGCGCAACCAGAGTCTGAAAGGGAGGAGGGTTATTTCCCCCCCTCCCTCTGGCATCTGGCGGAGGGGGCAGGGAGGGAGCAATTGGCAGAGATAAAAGGTTGAGGCTGGCAGACCCCAACTACAGTTTCTAGGGGACAGTGGGGGAAATAAACCCCCTCCCTGCCCCCTCTGCCTCAGGGAGCCATGCCAGCCGGTGTCTAGCTATGCCCCTGCCTGTCACTGCTGCAGTGCGGGGGGGGCACCAGGCAGACCCCGGCTTGGGTCCATGCCAGTGGGACAGGAAGTGAGGAATTAAATCCCCTCCCTGGCCAGCTCATTTGAGGCTACATGCACTGCCCTCTCCCACCCGCTCCCTGCAGCACAGCTTCCCTGCAGCAAGGGGCACGCTCTAGCACCTCCTGGCTTCTGGCCTGAGCCACTGCAGGCATGTGCCTGCATTTCCTGAGTGAAAAGGGAATGTCTAATACTTGCAAATTGGTTCAAGCTAGGTGGGTTAGACTAACCTGCAATAATTGAATCAATTCAGGCTCCAGCCTTCTGAATGTCTATCCCTAGCCTCAGATATGCACAAGCTGCTTCCAAAAAGAAAAAGCCCTCTCTCCTTGTGCTGTTATCTTAGTACTTCCCTGGGTATTACACAGGAACAAAATCACCATGGAACTGGAAGGAGCAGTTTCTTTCCTGAGACGAGCATTAAAAAAAACTCCTTTTGAATATTAATACTCTAAAAGTCAAGAATAAACCTGACTAACACTGATGGCATTCTGTCAACCTAGCCTTCGATTCTTTAGCCTAAGGCATAAACTGACCTTTTCTTAACAGCTCGCTAGTACAAAGTTTAAGCCTGGTTTCTTCTCAAATTAGGCATTTCCTAGTAATTGTATTGTGGATCTTACAGTGATCTTACAACTACTGTTTCTATTTCACAAACTTGGCCTTTATCTGATTTTTTCAACAGCATTATTGTTTATTGATTTATCTACAGTTGTGGACAAAACCATGAAAAAGCAGCCCTCCCCCCCACTTTTTTAACTGGGAGTTGTTTTTGACAGTAATCAAGTTAATAAAATGTTCCTCTTTCTATCATACTCTTCCAGAATTATCAGCTGTCATTTGTTGTGGTTTGGCAAGGTACTCAGAATCCAGTATTTGGCACTATACCGGCAATGTATTGTGCCATACACTTTCACAAAATTCTCACCCATCAAAATCAAAAAGAAATGGTCATTGTTCTCCAACAAAAAACAGGAAACTAAAATCCATTTTGTTGCTCACAATTGCGGCTATGCACAGATCATACCAGGAGTCTGCCAAGATCAGCGATTCTCAGCCAGGGTGTCTTGAGACTCTTTCAAAGGTGCAACAATATTAGCACTTTTAGGCGAGTAAACATGATTCACAATATAAACCTAGAGATTTCAAACAGGAATCTATAGCATTAAAAACAGTCTAAACTGTTGTGGTCCAAGTTGTTTGCAACAGCAAATTCCTCTCTCATTTTTCTGTAAGTGAAAAAACTAAGAGCTAGACGTGCGCTGGTACATTGGTCCGATATTGAATCGGCATCAATATAAAGAAAATGTTCTGTATCAGAAATTGGCCTGATGCAGCTGATCATCTGACCAATATATGCCCGTGCATGCACACGGCTGCAGTGCTGCATGCAGTGTGTGAGAAGCAGAGCCCGCAGCATGGACTGCTGGGTGTGGCTGGTAAGTCTTGTGTGCTGCAATGGGAAGGGGAGAGGAGCACGGCGGAGGGGAGACAGATCAGGGCCCCTGTGGTGAGGGAGGGTGTGGGGCTGGGGCAGGGTGGAGTGGAAGAGCGGCTTATCAGAAGTGGGGAGGACACAAGATGGGAGTAGGGTGCGGCTCCTGCCACTGCACATGGCTCATCTGGGGCTCATCTGGCGGCTTCAGGCTGATGCTCCTGCTGCTCATCCAGGAGGGAAGAGGATGTGTGGTGGCAGCACATGGTGGGCTGGGACCAGGCTCTTCCCAGACATACAGATCCGGAGGCACCTCCCCCTCTGATGCCCTCCCAGATGAGTGCTGGGAGCAGCAGCGGGAGCCACCGGATAAGCCCGGGGCGAGCCACACGCACTAGCGGGAGCCACCCTCCTCCCCTCCCATGCTCCCAATGAGCCACGCCTCTGTCCTGCACCTGCCTTGACCCCATCCCACAGCTGAACCCCGCCCCATGCCATGCAGATCCAGTGGGTGTCCGTGTCCCCTCCACCCCCGCTCGGATAAGCCACTTGCAGCTCTGTCCCGTGTCCCTCCTTGTCCCAGCTGGTCAGTGCCAACCGCCACCCCAGCCCCATTCTCTCCCTCCACACAGAGGCCTTGATCTGCCCACCCCCACACCCTTTCCCTCTCCTTCCACCACACTAGACTCACCAGTTGGACACAGCTCTTCAAACTTTGAGACACGTATTGGAAATCAGATTAGTATTGGCCGATATGTCTCCTTAAAAATCAGTTATCAGTATTGGCCCCCAAAATCTCTATCAGTGCACCCCTACTAAGAGCTGACTTTTTAGAAAGGGAGCTTAGAATCTAAAAGGTTGAAAACCACTGGCCAAGCTGGTAGAAGAACTACATTTTAAAAATCAAAATTAGCTCATATAACTTCAAGCACTTCTTAATGAATAATTACTACTGTTACACCTTTAAAATTGTATTAGCTGATCATGTTGTAAACTAAAGGTATAAGTAACTTATAATGCAAAAAGCTAACATAATTTTAAGTATTAAAGTGTATCTTCACTTGGGACTTTATTTTCACTTATTATGAGCCATTTATACCACAATAGCTGAGTAAAAAAAGGCTTCTAATGGAATCAGTCCTTGACAGTGCAAGGTTTTGCAGTTAACGGTTGCCAATTTTTTTGAAGTAGTTTTTTCATCTCTATGCAAACTTGCAACAGGGTACATGAGCTAGATCTGCTTTTCCAGACACAAAAGCAGTCTTTGCTTTGAATACCAAATACAAAGTTTGTGACACACAAAATATATAACAAATACATATTCTGATAAAGGAAATAAGCATAAAAAGGAACAGATTTTATCCAGCTAGTCCTAAGAAGAACAATGTAGAATTTCATTTATAGTCAGGAGTTATCAAAGATTTCTCCAAAAATAGCATGATGACAATGTCAGACATTGAAAGCCAAGAAGAAAATGCACAGTTAAGTCACAGTTAAGACAAAACTAAATACATATGCCAATAGCACTCTGCTGCAGCACACTACAAGGATAGATAGCCTTTATCTTGTTGACCTTCATTAATTCTTCAAACTGGGAGCAGTTGAAAGTTTCGTGGACAAAACTTGCTCAATTCTAGTTATTTGGGAGGTGGGAGTTAGGGAGGGGCCCAAAATAAATAAAAAAAAGACCCAACACCTACTCCCAACCCAAAACAACAAAATCCCTTTGCACTTTGCAGCACTGGTTCCTGCCTGAAATTTTGTGCACCACAACCCCCATTCATTAGAAGGTAGGCATGGATTGAAGTATTTAACAAAACAGCTGATGAAGGAGACTGTGGCCTACAAAAATTCATGTTTCTATGAACCTGTTAGTTTCTAAGGGCCTCTTTACACATGCAGGTAAAGGCATGATGGGATGTAATGCAAGATGTACACAACAATGCTTCCTGCTATGCCACATGTGCATTGCAGGAGGAGTGACTGTGGGATTGTGCATTAGATCCTATTGCACCTTATATTGTTGGTGCAGGAGGAGCCCAATCCTGGGCTTCCTCTAAACCAGCAAGAAGCAAGTTGCTGAAGCTGGGAATCCCCTCAGCTGATGGAAACACATCTGTGCAATGAGTAAATGTTTTAATTTCACTGATAGTTAAATATAGTTAAATTGAGGTGAAAACTATATAGACAAAGGCTCTTAGAAACATTTAAAAAGGTAAGGCAGACAGACCAGAAAACAGGGAGAGAAACTGTTTATGGTACCAAAGATTTAGCAAAGTAGCAACTATGAAAATAAAAAAGTTGTAACTGTTGCATACTAAAACTAATCAGAAGAATGAGGCTGAGTCACAAATAAACAAGAGGTTTTGAGACTGGCAGCCAATAAGAAGAGAAAAGGAGCTGATACGGGTTGAGAGCCATCATCTATTACATACTTGTTGCATCAAATATTTAAATCTAGAGAGAGAATGCTTGTAGCCCTGATGTTACAGTTTTCTGAATTTATTTAAGATCATTACATTAACGTGCATAAACCTAAGAAAGAACATCTGCAAAGGGGAATTTATGTCCTCAAACATAAGACGACAAAAACAAGCATAATATTTCCTAATAATGTTTTGCCAGAAAGAAAGATGACTTCTCTTGTTTGTTTTTTGAGCAGTTATATATATTTTTTAATTAAATTACACTGGTAAGGTAAAAATAATCCATAGGGGTTTTTTTTCCAAAAGTTAATACTCAATATAACTAATTTGATATTTGTAGATTTAAATTATGTTTTTCAAGCAGATCACAAAAATGCTGATACACACATGCAGTGACAGAGTGTAAGTTAGGACAAAGCAACAAAATACTAACAATATCCCTTAAATAGAATTTATGTAAAAAAGAAAAAAAGATTGGATATCACTCCTCTTTTCAGCAAAATATTTCATTTCTGCTATCTGACAACAGAAGCTAATGCATCCTTTTTCCTAATGAAAGCTAAATGCTATTATCCTATTAGATTAAGCCTATTAAGAATGCCTATCTTTTGAAGAAATGTTTTAGGATGGGGGTGGAGAAAAAGGAGTAAATCCCACACCTTTTCATTAAAACTCTTTGAGACCTGAAGTCTTATTTATTTGTTAATATACTTTCTTTGCAACATAAATGGCAAATTTGATTAATATAATTACTTAAAAATAGAAAAATAATGATGATAACCATTCTGAGGGTCTAAATACTGCACTTTTGGTTTCCGTTTTCAAATAGTGACTTACAATGTGAACATGGTGTGTCCCCCTCAAGTTTAAAAGTGGTAAATACATTTTATAGAATCACTAGGCATCTACTTAAATCACACAGGCTGCTGATTACTTTCAGGCGGCCATCAATTTTGGACACTTTTCACACCGTCAACTGCCTTTTTTTCCCACTCCCCCCTCACACTGCCCATTGGCTGAGACCCTCAGTGGTGTCCCAGTCCCTCACTTACTTGTTTTCCCCTCCCAACAGGCATGGGAGTGTTCAGTACCCAAAAACAGCCACTGAAAAGAAAAAAAAATCCTGCTACGTTGGGGGACTAACTTGAAGTGGCAGGAGCTGACAGAGGTGGGGGGGGAGATCCAGAGTGGGAGTGGGGATGCCTGTGAGACAGGCAACCAGTACAGGAGCACCAGGCTCAACCGAATCACAACTGTTCCTGCTTTTTATGATCCAGAGACTTTTTTACTAGCAGTTGTTAATACTTCTGTGTACTTCACACCCCAATACTGCTGGTTACATAAAATGGCAATAGAACTCAGTTTTCTAACACTACTGTTTAGACACAAGTCTAAATATAATCACTTTATCTACACACCGGGCACATCAAAATATGCATATTAATGCAGTGCAATAAACTCCAGTGCATGCTTATTGCTCCGCGATGCACACTTACACGTGTACCTGGCATCACAGCACATTGAGCTGCGTTGGAGCTAGGACTGCCAATTCTGTTTGGCCAGGGACAGACATTACACATAAACCAGTTTAAGTGATCAGAAACTGGCTTAAACTTGTAACAGAACAGATGTTCGCTGCACATAAACCAGTTTGAGAATGGCTAAAACTGGTTCGAGATAAATCTTGTTGAATGTAGTATCAGATTTAACTGATCTGGTCAAACCGATTTATGCAATGTCTGTCCCAGACCTCTTCCTGGTTTAACTTAAACCAGAGTCCCCCAGCATCCCAGATGTTTGCAGCCCTGAGCAGGGCTCTCTGCTCCAGACAAAAAGGCTGGCTCCAACCCTCTGCTCTCTGATTGGAGCTCTGGCAGAGACAGCAAGCACAGCAGCATGTGCCTGGTTTCCCCATGCCCCTCTCCCCCCACTGCTCGCTGCTCAAGCAGGAATTCCCCCCTCCCCTCTCCCAGACCGTAGCCAGCATGTAGTATGTAACTAAAGCTGAGAGGTGTCTGTGTAAGGCAGACAGGAAAAAGGCAGATAAGACAGTGTCCACTTAGGGGTTTTTGGACCTAATCAACAGGTCAGCTGGCTTCTTCCTTGGAAAACAGTTGTTTAAGAAAAGCTTGAACTAATAAGAAAGGCTTTAGTTTACTGGATGGGCTGATAAATGGTATCAACACCCTGTGCAACTCCCTGCTGTATAACTAAATGCTATGCAACTTCCTGCTGGCTCCCTCACTGGTCTGAAGCAGCAAAAGGGGGACCCCTTCCCTAATCAAAGCATCCTGCCAGGGCCTGGCCATGTCTCCCTCAGCTCAGCACTATGGAAGGGAAGAGAGGGCTGCTCTAGCACCCATGACTGCACCCCACTGCACGCATATGCCTGCATTTCTTCAGTCCAGATGGAATGTCTGTGCTGTTACAAACTGTTTCAGCCTAGCCAGGTTAGACTAACCTGCAAAAATTGAATCAATTTAGGCTCAGGCTTCTGGAATGTCTGTCCCTAGCCTTTAAGTACATTCCAGAAGGTTTCATCACATGACGTAATGACATTAATTACGGTGCACAGCCTTTACATCAGGAAGGCAAATATATATTACTATTACATTGTAAAAACCCACAGGAGTACTATATAAATCGGATTCAACGTTTAATGTTTATTTTAATGAATGTCCTATTGTTTATCTCCCAGGTGACCCTCAGCAGTCTCCTCGAGATTTATATCCAATTCCTGGAGAATCCAAGGAAAACCTGGAGGGTTGGCAACCCTAGTCAGAGCAGCCCCGGCGGTTGGCAGGGGAACCAGGGGATCAGCCTGCCAGCCTGGGGCTGCTCTCCCCCAGCTCAGCGTGTTGTGCAAGGCACAAAGTAGCTTCAGTGTGGTGTTAGCCCGCAGATAGCCTCTGCACTGAAGTACTCTCATGCCCCAGGCAGGCAGGGCAGCATCTACATGTGCACTGCTGAAGAGTTTATTACTACACAGCAAGACAGAACTTGTATTTACAAGTACTACCCTGCTATGAAATAAATTAATTTACTCCAGCATAATAGGGGTGCACGTGTAGATGTATGACGTTTACTGCACAGTTAATTAGTCTACTACGCAGTAAACTTCTCGTGTAGACATGCCCACTCTCTCTCAAAAAGAACCTGTAAAACTTGTCTTTAACTCTGCTGTCCGTAAAATGGAGCTGCTCTGGCATACTTAAATCACTGTTAAAGAGTGCGTTTTGTCCTTCATAAGACAGTCTACAGGAAATTTAAAAAAAGAAGCTGCAAAACTAGTACTGAATCACATCACAAGAGCATAGAATTACACCTGTACATGACTTATGCTTCTGTAATACTATCTGCAATATGCAATTTATTTAAAAGCTAAACTTCAGAGTCACTTGATCATAAAGAGCTCAACACACAACATGGAGATAAGAAAATCTTGATCTCCTGGTAAAGAAGACTGAGAACCTGACAGCCCCAAATGGAAGCACCCAGATGCAGCAGTTAGAAAGTCCAAATGGAAAACTGTATTCTGAGAGAACAAATTATTAACAGAGTGAACAAAGCCATTCAGTACGTGGAATCATTATAACACTTGTTAATACTATTTGAAGCCTTTTTCATATTAAATTAAGAAACAAATCACCTGAAAGGTCAAATCAATACTAGTCAGTGAAATGTTCTTAAGGCAGGCAAATTGTTTAAAAATGTTGTAAAATAGGAACATTTTTATTTTTTGGGCACAAGTCTGACTTCTTTATATTTTTCATGCTGAATACATATTAGTCAATTGGAAATAACCGATAACGCTCAATGAAACCTATTTGGGTGGATCAGAGAACACGGCAAAGTTTTTATTATTATGCATTGCAGCCCTTGCACACTGAGATCCCAGTACATGGAGTACATCACAAGACACAGAACCTTAATAAGAAAAATGTAGAGAAATGGTTTAAGGACATGAAAATTTGATTAATTTATTTAGTGTCATGCATTTGTGATTCTCCCCCTTTCAGCCAAGATCATAGCAAAGTTTCACAGGGTGATTCAGGGATCAATCAATCCTCTCATATTTAAATCAATCACTGACTCCTCTCCAAATAATTTAGCTTCCACATGCTGACTCTCATTTCATATCCTTTGGGAGCAAGTACAGTTAAAACCATGTGGCACATTAATCATGTTTAGCAATACAAAAGGAACTACATTATCACAAAAATCGAATACCAAAACCAAATCATGCAATTAAGGTAATCATATTCCCTGGCTGAATAACCAAGGTACATTCCCATTTTCTCCCAGCTCCCACACTACAGTATATTTAAACCTTAATTTCCTACGTGCTTTCTTCTTTAACTCCCACTTTGTGGATCCTATGGTATTCTTAATCTTTATTCACCTCCACAGACCACCTTATCTATTGTTCTTCTCATACCTAAACACACTTTTTTCCACTAGAATTACTGTTCTGTTCTCTCTCATTTTTCATCTAGTCTTCAACTCTGTTCTTCTCTTCTTGCTCCAATCTAATGCTAAGGTAACTACCCTTTGTCATAACCACCTTTGGACTCATCTGCTTCTATTTTACATGCTATTTTTTTCTGACCATGGGGTCACAACTAGCTTGAGGACCTTTTTCAAGCTATGTTCATTTGCAACTTTTCACTGTGCATTTAAAAGGGAACTGCGCTCATTTCACTTCTTGAGGAGATGCTGACAAGCAATTTGGGAACTTAGACGAGGAAGGTATTGCAACCTGTTAGTCAGGAAGATCATTAAGGGTGTACACAGTTGGACAGCATAAATATGGTACCTGACCACAAACCTGAGGTAAAAAATAAAGACTCCTAAAATTAATGGTAAAAAGTATGTTGACATTGAGGGAGGATTCTATTCCATATTCTGATGGTCTACTAAAGCTAGTGCAAAATACCGTTATCAACCAATATGGACAGGATGCAAAATACTGTCCCTCAAAATAGGTTGTCTGGTGACACTACAGTAGGTTATTTCTTTATTAAGAGAGACGAGTATAACCAACTCTGAATCAAAGACTTAACTTTTCCATGTGAACAAACAACACACATCTGAAAGAAAGTGCTAGCCCAAAGAAATCTGATAATTAAAACCCCAAATGCCTCAGTCCTAAATCTTCAAACCACTCAAAAGGTCATCATATAATGCCAGATCATAAACAAAAAACTTTTTCCCTCAACAAATTCGAAATCTAACTGCTCTATTCTTACACAGGCATCAAGAAATAGAGTTTCTGAAACCTGAACAAAATACATTTTGAGAATACAGTTCAAGAAAACAGCATGGGATTCTTCCTATTGCACTGTACTGAGTCCATGATTTTTGCTTTCCATCTCACCATTTCTTATAAAATAGCAGACAGGACTATCTAAGAGGCTTCTGCTTTTCTCTATAGCAGTCAGAGCAAATAAATGGCTAATCACAAAAAAGCACAAAAACAATTTTTATGGTAAGAAACGTTCTTTTAAAAAGTCCGGTAAAAGCAAATGCATGTCCTTTTAGGAAAATGAAATGATGAGGAATTTTAAGAATCAAGCACTCTCACTCAGAGATTACTTTCTTTTCTCAATGAAGTAAAATAGCACTGCTACAGAATATGCCATTTAGAAATGAAATGCCCCTGGAGAGGAAAAAGCGGGCATTATTTACTCATATTTAATCTGCATTAGTTGTGCAGCTCCAAAAATAAACTAATTAAAATGATGACTGAATTCTACAGTTCTTATGAAACCTTCAGCAGTTAAAAAGCAGGCTAAGCCCCTGTAAAAACAGAGTCTGTGTCTTGGCATATATTCCTGAGAGCATTGCTGACTCAGGATCTTTGCCAGTTCAAACAATTCCACAGGAAAGAATGTCCTGTGAGTGTTAGCTGTGTGTTGAATTCTCACCCACATAGAGAAATGAAATGCTTGAAGCTTAAGGTCAAGTCCTGTGACACTAGCTGCTGTGATACTGTGTGTGTTTGTTTGCAGGTGGGGATCATAAGCTGTTTTAGCTGACTGCAATCTAAAGTAACAACAAAACTGAAGATTAGACCTCTAACAGCTGGCCAAGTGCATAAATTATCACACTAAAAGCACATTTTCCTATGCATGAACACACAGACTTGCATAACCTTTGATCTTAGGCTCAAGAAAACTGACCCAAGAATAATCAATGACAGAAGTTACTGCTTCCCTTTGATCCTCATACCAGCCACACCAGGCAAAACATTGAGTCATTGTTGTAGCATGACGAAAAGCTAAACTTTATGAACTACATTTTTTTTAATTTTATTTACTTATCTCCGTATATTTTTACAGCTAGCACTGGCACCTACCCCAGGATTTAGTTTGTATAAGATACAGGCAAACTTTTTTTGAGACGCACTAACAACTTTACTGTTTCTGGCAGACCTCTAAAATTCAGCAAGGGAATTGAACAAAGCCAGGGATGTGTAATGATCACAACGTTCAATAAACATACATGAATGAGAAAAACTAACTAAAAACTTTAATTGTGGTCCAGCAGGCATCTTCTGTAAACCCTTTTCAATCTAACTAGCTGGCTGTTCCCTGAAACACTATTTCCCAGTTTACAACTTCTTCAGTCTCCTGTTTGGGAGCATCTAAATTATAACTTATATCACTACAGGATGTTCCCTCTGCTCATCCAATTAAAGTTTCATAAGATTTGATTGAGCTATAGCCTGTCATAGAACACACCATCTCCCATATCTGCCTTAAATGGTTTAGCACAGTAGAGCTCATGCTTTTGGCCCAAGGGGCCAGATGAGAGTTGTGGGACGAGTTCACAGGCCGGATCAGACCCCACATATGCAAATCTGGCTTTGGGGCTCGTCATCATCCCTGCATTCCACCAGGATTGGGCCCTGAGGTCTGTCACCACCCCTCCCTGGTCCTGGGTACTGGGATTTGGCACCCAATCTAGTGCATAAGGGCCAGGGCTCCTCATAGGGCAGGAATTTGGCAGCAGAAGCGCAGTGACATTGCCGCTCTGCTGTCAAATTCCATTCTGGACCCATGAAGAGCCCCATTGACAAAATGACAATGCTGGGAGCTGAGCACCCCTAGTTTAGTACAAACCCTAAATATGCAAAACTGCACCCCTGCCACCACCACCTGCATCCCAACATTAGCTACTTTACAAAAACATTGAGAGCTGAGAAAGTCCAGAGGTTAATGAAGCAAACATAGTGGGGGTGCGGGAAGAACATGAGCCAAGTCAAAGTCCTGCTAGGTACATGCAAGCCTGTTGACACCTTTTTTGACTGGGAGTTCAAAATTCTTATAACTTTTGGGTAGGGAAGAATTCACCAAGGAATCACTCCCATGATCTATTCCATAACTTTTATAAGTCTGTAAAGAAACCATCACTACAGAAAAGAACCATTAATGGAGTACAACATGAATCTGAGATATTCAGCAGAATGTGAAGGGTAACAACAAGGGTTTCTACAAGTAAATTAATAACAAGAGGAAGGTCTGGGAAAGTATAGGTTCCTAACTGAATGCGGGAGGCAACCTAGTGACAGATGAGGAGGGAAAAAAGTGAAGTACTCCATGACTTTTTTACCTTGGTCTTCACAGGCAAGGTCAGCTCCCAGACTGCTGCATCTGGCAGCAGAGTTTCATGAGGTGAGCAGCCCTCAGTGGTGAAAGAACAGGTTAGGGACTCTTTAGAAAAGCTGCATGTGTACAAGTCCATGAGGCTGGATGCAATGCATCTGAGAGTGCTGAGGGAGTTGGTTGATGTGACTGCAGAGCAGCTGGTCATTATGTTTGAAAATTCATGGTGATTGGCGGAGGTCCCAGACAATTGGAAAAGGGCAACTATAATGCCCATCTTTAAGGAAGGGAAGGAGGAGGATCCAGGAAACTGCAGACCAGACAGCCTCACCTCAGTCCTCAGAAAAGTTGTGAAGCAGGTCTTCAAGGAATACATTTCTAAGCACTTGGAGGAGAATAAGGTGATCAGAAACAGACAGCATGGATTCACCAAGGGCAAGTCAGGCCAACCTGATTGCCTTCTATAATGAGATGACTGTCTCTGTGGGTACAGGGAGACCAGTGGGTGTGATATGCCTTGACTTTAGCAAGGAATTTGATACCATTTCCCACAGCATTTTTGCAAGCAAGCTAAAGAAGTATGGGTTGGATGAACAGGCTGTAAGGTGGATTGTCAGGCTCACTGGATTGGACTGGTTTGATTTGATTGTTGGGTTCAATAGGTAGTGATCAATGGCTTGAGGCGCTGTTGGCAGCTGGCATCAAGTGGAGTGCTCCAGGGGTTGGTTCTGGGGCCAGTTTTGTTCAACATCTTCATCAATAATGTAGAAGATGGGATGGAGTGCACCCTCAGCAAATTCATGGATGACACCAAGCTGGAGGAAGTAATAGATATGCTGGAAGGTAGAGCTAAGATTCAGAGTGACCTTGATAAACTGGAGGATTGGGCCAAAAGAAATCTCATGAGGTTCAACAGGACAAGTACAAAGTATTGAGCTTAGGATAGAACAATCCCATACAATGCTACAGGTGGTAGAATATCCATCCTTGGAGGTTTTTAAGGCTCAGCTTGACAAAGCCCTGGCTGGAATGATCTGGCTGGGGATGATTCTGCTTTGGCAGCACGTTGGACTAGATGACCTCCTGAGGTCCCTTCCAAACTTAACTTTCTACAATACTATGTTTGAAGTTTAAGGTCAGTCCTATGATTGTAGCTGGTTCATTCAGTATAACTCCATCAGTAACAATCTCTGTTGTCTCTCCAACTTTGCTCCCCTCAATGAAGCACCTCTCTCCCTCTGGACAGTGGCTTACATATGATGTGCATGCTCATAAGAACCACACGCTTAGGATGGTCCCTGAGCCTGTTTTCCAGTCCTGCTATGTCCATGTAGTTATATTTTGTGGTCTCTCTTGCAACCCACAAGGTCTCCTTGTGTTCTCATCCTCCAGTGAAGGAAGAACTGGCACCAGAAAAATATGCAAGAGACTTCTGGCCAGTTCGCTTGTCAACCAGGACCTTGGAGAATGAGGAGATACCAAATCACCCTCTCTGCTCATCCCTAAATCAGGCCTCTGAAATTACGAGCCAGCCTTGTCAGCAGCGCTGCTAACTAAAGTCTCCATGACTGTTTTGAAGATACTGTAGTGGTACACTGCTCACAAATCTGATAACTGAGTGGGACTGGGCAGGGAGGGGAAAGGGGGAGATAAGGGAGGTTTGAGATGTAGGCACATACTAATGGAGGTGTGGGCACCAGAAGGTTGCACCTGAATCCTAACATTGCCCCTGTAAGGATGACAAACTTCTATCAGCCACTTTATCTGCTTTTCAGATAAGGTGTATTAAGAACATTTAAAAAGTTTAAAATCTTTACATGTTATGGGGAGAGAGGAGCAGTACCACACACATTGGTACACAGCTGTAAGATGTTGAAGCAGTTTTAGTCAGTCTGTTAAGAATGTGGTCTACATTTCCCCAAGATAAAGCAATTACATTTTTTTGTATGAGATGCTATGGTCTCATGCAAAGACAGACACGACCTCATGCATGGTAACCACTTTAGTACATAGTTACAGGATGGTAAAGCTCTCTTAGGTATTGTCTTTAGCATGCAGTCTACATTTGCCTGGGGCAAAGAACTGTCTGTAGCATTTGTAATCTTTATTAGAGTCAATGGAATCGGGGGGGAAGCGGACACGAATGTCTTTTTCCATTCATCCTCCTACTCTTCCTTCTGGCAGGTAGTCTTGGCTAGCTCTCTTTATACCAGCAATGGCTCAATATAAATGTACCATGACCATCTGATGGTGTCTGATACTATGAAGTGTTTCATCAGTTTGTGGTGCTGAGGTAGTCTGCAGGCTCTCATCACTTGGACCTCATAGGTTGACAGCCATAACGATTAGAGCAGGGGTAGGCAAAACACGGCCTGCAGGCCTCATGCGGCCCACCAGGCCATTCTATCTGGCCCACGGGGCCCCTAAAAAATTTAGAAAATTAATATTAATCTGCCCCTGGCTGCCTGTCATGCGGCCCTCAATGGCTTGCCAAAACTCAGTAAGTGGTCCTCCGCCTGAAATAATTGCCTGCCCCTGGATTAGAGCCTGTACCATTACATCATATCCATCCTCCCTTAACCTGCCAGCCAGTGGACTGTATATAGACAGCTTTCACTTCTGGCTTCAGCAAAAGCCTGCCCTTGTTTATGTCCACTCTCCCTAGGGTTGCTGAGATTGCCTTGACCAGCCAATCCTGTACAGTTTGGGGCCAAGCTGCTACACTCAAATAGGGTTATCAGCAAGGTCTCATTTTCACAGATGTATCTGTGGAATTTCTTCTCCCAGTTGTCACAGCAGATTGCACCACTGAGTGGGAGGCAGTTGAGAGACGGCGAGTGGGTATAACACTACTATAACAAAGCATGTGAAATTGCTTTGAGGTAGAAAGTGGTTACAAGCATCCATCTGCAAGGTAACCTTAAGGACTTTTCCTTGGTTGGTTTTCCCCTTCAAGTCACTGGTTTTCACACACATGGTGTCCTTTAGGAACCTCTCCAGATAGCTCCTTAATTTGGGGGTGACAGTGATCATCTGGTTAGTAGTTGGCACTGGGAGCAGTGAGACTCCCCCAAATCCTGCTGCTCTTTCACCACATCCAGAAGCAGCTGCTAACGCTTTCCAAAGCATTGTGTGGGATGGCTGACATGGGTCTATAATGAGCTAAAGTCCCTGCCATCTTGCCTGAACTCTCCAGCAACCTGTCAAAGAATGTGGCCAGGGCTTTGCTGCATGGTGGCTTGGCAAACCTCCTTTTGATGGCTCCTTTGAGGATGCTTGCAGCAAAGCTGCTCACCAGTTCACTGGGGCAGGTCAGAAGTAGAAGGCACAGGTCACTACTGTGATGTTACAGAGGCCTCTCATGGAAGGGACACTGGTACTCCTTGCTAGTAGGGGATGTACAGGAGCTAATTCCTGGCCCATAAAGGCAGTTTCATCTGCTTCTTCAGAGCCATGTAATCTCATTGTCTGCTTTCTTAAAAAATATCTTTGGGGCTCCTGAGTCTCTCAGGACAAACAAGATGTGGGGATGCAAAATGGGTGTTTAAGGAATCAATCTTGTACCAGGGTTCAGCAGGAAGGACTCAAAACTTGTAGGCATCCTGCACAGTTCCCATGATGGCATCCTCCAGTGTCTATCTCGCACACAACCTATGAATGTGCTTAGACGGAAGCACAGTTAGAAGCCTAATTTAACTGATTATCTCCTTCAGTTACAGAACCAGAGGTCTATGTGTTTTGCAGCATCAGGAAGCCCTGGTCAGGAATGATTAGCATTGTGTTTTTGAAGATTATGGACATATCAGCAAGATAAATTTTGAAAAAAGTAAGCTCAGCTGCATGCTTAATGAGCTAGTATCCTCCAGACCAGTGGGAGCCAATCTTTTCTGGCAGGTCTGCCACAAATAAGCCCTGTACCCTCTCCAAGTGCCACTCCATTCCCTTTCCCCGCTTGATCTGTACTCTGCCTTCTGCTTCCTGCCCTGTCTCCTGCTATGCTGCCAAATCTACTGCAGGTCATATACGGAGGCTATCCATGCTACTCATGGCAGGCATGCCACAGGTTGGCCACCCCTGCTCCAGACAATCTGCTTCCTAAAGGTCTTATCCTGGATCTTGATGGTGGTAGCTATGAAACGCACACTTTCATCGAACTATTTTCTCATCCCAACTAACTACTGCATCAGACCTCTCCCACTATTCATGCTGAAGGAGAGAAATTGGGCTTGCTAAAGGACTGTATGTAGGGAAAACAGGGAGCAGAGTTAAGGTTGAAATGTTTAGTCTGTTGTGTATGGTAATGGTCAAATGCGTGCTTGCGCCAGAGGGAAAGTGAAGAGGATATGGAAAGGATTTAGGTGTTTTAATTTTTCATTCATCTCCCTTTTCTTGTAAATAACACTGCTTGGCACCCACACAATATTAAATGGCTGACAAAGACTCTTTGTTTTAAAGTGAACTATTTAGCTGTATCATAGTAAAGCAAAATTGCTTTCAACATTTATGCAAGATTTAAGGAAATATAATTTTGGGGGGGAATGTATATAAAAACCTACAAAAGATACTTTAACACATTTCTTTCGGTCTTCATAGCTTTTTTGTGCTTATTGCGTGTGAATGCTAGGGTTAAGTCACTGGATGACTCCTTTAAAATAAAAAGAATAAGTCTGCATTTTCTATATTATTTTGGAGGATAAAAACTAAAATAAAAGAAAAATAATTTGCATTGACATTTGGGAACTTGCTGTTATTCCAAAATTCCAAGAACTGAACAAAGCTTTGCAACACTATTGCCACTATTTATGAAAAATCTGATACTTGACAAGAAACACCATATAAAGGTCTTGAATTATACTTTAAAAAAATGGAGTTTGGACCTTTGCAGCACAAAGAAACATTTTTCTAATGGAAGGTAACCATTATACTTAAAAGAAAATATATTTAATGACACATATCACCTAATGAAAAAAACACTTATGCCAAAGAAGACTTAAGTTGCCCGCTTTAAACTCGAGGTCCCTTCCAATCCTATTATTCTATAACATTTTGGGATAACTCAGAATAGCATGTGCTGCAGAACAGACAACAAAATGTTGCAGAGAAGGGAAAGAGAAAGAAAATACAAAGTTTAAAGTTGCTCGCTTTGAACTTCAATATCAAAATGGAGAAGGGAACATTAAGTAATACTGGAAATAAAACTAAAGATCTTGTCACAATCCTTATGCCTAAAATATCTGTAAATTCAGTCTGTTCACAACTCAAGGGAAAAACACAAGGCAATGCTTCCTAGTGACATCATGCCTGCATCTTCCCTACTTAAGGCCTGTTACCATGGCAACAGCTAATGTCTCAATGTCACTCTATGCATAATTACTGACTGAAAATGAAGTGTGTCACAATCAGAACAATTATATATTCAGAGAGGAAAGTAGTCTTATTTTACCTTGTTATGAAACAAAAGACCTCTACTCTATCAGTCTTTTTTTCTGTTAAAATACACCAAAAGAAATCTATAAATTCAACATATTATAAAGATGCAGGTTTACTATTTACAGCCACATGCTACTCTAGGTAACGAACAAAATATTAATGGATAGAAGCAACTTTATATCTAGGAAGGATGCCTACTGCATCTTAGGGAACAGCCTAGGCTTTGAAAGCATTTGTACTGAACAACAAAGAAGAACCCACTGAGTTGAATGCCGTATTTTCACATCTTTGAGAGCTATAAAAATTGTCATACATACAAAAGCTTGGAGTTATCAGTGATTCTTATTATAGAACTGCTTTTATCCTGCATATTTTGAAGGGTATACTTATTCTGCAAATGCTTATCCTGTATATGCACAATACCCAGCAACCTTAATGAGAGATTCATATGAATGCTGAGGAGAAAACAGCCTACCAAGTCTGGCTCTCCACAATCACAGGTCTCCATTCACTCCAACCAGAGACAAAAAACATGCTTTTATTATAAAACATTCAGTTTGGGGCTGACAAGGAGAATGTATGTGGGATAACGTTTTTAAAATAATAATTATTTACAGAGGAGCATGGCCTAATGCTTAGCATAAGGAACGAGGAGACAAGATACCAACAGCCTACTTCTACCCCTACTGCTAATTTGCATTATAATCTTGAGCAAGTCAATTTGGCAAACATTTTTTTAAGTATATTGCAATTATTATAGCCTCAGCTTCTGGATGTCTAACCTGAAACAGCTTCAGTTCTCACAGAAAGCAAGTGCAGCTACAGGTGTTCAATATCTCTGAAAATCAGCCCTGAAGTATCTATGTTAGGCACACAGTGACAAATACTTTTGAAGAAGCTGATCCTTAATACACATTTGCTTTTAACTTCCTGATGTGTAAGATGAGGGTAATGATATTAACTTTACACAGGTAAGGCTTCATTTTTGAAAGATAAACAATCAATTATAATGAATTAAAAGCAGCAACTTTCAGAGAACAACACATTTCAAACAGATTTTACTGACCAGGATCAACCAAAAAATGGCTATGAAATACTTCCTAGGAACATTTCTGCATAACCTCAAAGAAAAAACACCTTTCCACTGGATTTATGAAGTCCCCCACCTCTGCTCTCCCCCAAACTCCCAGTGTGATACACTTTTAGAGGAGGCTGGATGAGCATTTGCCTGGGATGGTAAAGGGGTCTGAACTATGGTTCTATAACTTTTGTTCTCAAGCAACTCAAAATAACGTGTTGCAAAGCAGGCCATAACAGATTTGCAGAGAGAGGGAAAAGAGAAAATACAAGATTGTAAGACAGTTTTCTCCCTTCTCTCCTCTGAGAAAAGGAGTCTGATGGGTTCCTTGTTTCCTAAGAGTCCTTTTTTTAACCCTTTTCTCCTATGGGCTCTAGGCAAGAACTTATCATTACCTAATTTTTTCCATGTCACCTGCACACCAGCAAGTCAAACAGTCCGACCACATCATATTTTTCTTTGCTTGCCTAATAATGGAATTCACCTCTGTGTAATGCACCATGAAAGGCCTACATAACCATTTTAGATCTCAAATACAGAGCTCACGCTGGACTACAAGCAGTGTGTAAGCCCCAAGCTGGTTCAAATTTTACCTAAAGCAAAACTAGAAAATTGCTATTCGAGATTTTTCAAAGGATGAAAAGTAGAGGATAGTTGTATTAGTAGTTAAAGAGCTATAATATCTTTAGATGACAACTTGAACTACTACCACTACTTTTGCACTGACGATACAGATTGGGTTCCCTCATAACTCAGAATAATAAACCCAATTACTGGCAGACCTGGTAACTATGGGCTTTCAGACCATCCTAGAAGACAAAGTTCTACAAGGCAGCGTGGTTCCAAATGACTGATGTGAAGCAGGGCAATGTGGAAGTGGGGGAGTACATAACAGATTGACAGGGCATTGCTAGATGTGCACAATTTTGCAAGGGGCTGACAGACATGCAGACATGGTGCAAGTAAGTGTAAAACTGACTGGTATTTAAGCTGCAAGTCCTCTGTGCAATCAGGCTGGAATTCATACAAATTTGTGTAATTTTATACCACTTTCTGTTGCTTTATGCAAATTAAATATAGGTTTTTTATCACAAGATACCGTTGGCAACCATGCTTTTGGGTTATATTTTTAGTCATGAATAATATGTATGCAGATTCAAAGCATATCCAGTATTTGCTAGCAACATGTTTGCAAGCCTAATATATATGGACATGTTATTATGTCCAAGAGTAGGGAACAGATAAGATGCCAGAAGCTATAAATGATTTTGCTGCATTGCTGCTGGTAACCCAGCTTCTTAGACACTGTGTTTATGCACTCTCTGTAATATTTATTTGGCTACTTCTCTAATACGAAGAGACGGAAATAAGCATGTATTTAATTACTGTTTTTTGTTTAGCAGGCTATGTAATAAGCCATGGCATTTTAGTACTTATTAAATATATAAGAAAATACCTTTTTGATATCTTTTGTAGAATATAACAAGGAAAAGGAAAGAATAAAGCTTCACCTTAACCAGAATGATTTTTCTTTCCCAAAACTTTAACTAATATTATTTTTCAATAAAAGTGTTTTTATATTGTTCAATCTATATTTAACAGCAAAGCAACTTTCTCATTTGTGTTTTCCAAGAAAAAAAAAAAATCACAATTCACACTCACAAGTTGCCTTCATACATATATAGGGAACAGTACCCTAAGTTAGTTTACAACCATGCTACTCCTGTGATGTACTACAGACCCACTGATGGGAAACGACGAGCAAAAATAACAGCTTACAATATCTTAACAGTAAGTAGAACAAGCCCAAACAAGAAAAACAATAGCGTAACTGGTGAAGAAATGTTTTCACATAGATAACATATTCTCATCTGAGGTAGAACAGAACTGATTGCTTTCTTCGTTTAAAATTTCCATCCATTTCTGTCATTTTTCTGCCTCCAGGGTGAGATGGTTTTTCTCAAAGATGCTCCTTCTCTCACAAGGCATCACCATGTAGCCCTGCCCCAAGCTAGTTTTTCCCAGTTTGTGGTATCAAAACCACACTTCTTTATGTTTATGCTGGGGGTATCCTTGAAGTATTTTCTCTGGCCCATACATGTTCTTTGTCCTTGGCTGAGTTGGGAGTATATCAGTTGTTTTGGTACATGTACATCAGGCATGTGCACACAACATCAACCACAGCTGATGCTGAATATAATAATACTTCTGTGTTGGTGGTGCTAGCATCAATAAGGATAGTGGCATTTATGCAACGATCTTCCCACTTTATGCCAGGGATCTTCCAGAGGTAGCGCTGGTGAAGGCGTTTCAGCCTTTTCAGGTGGTCCCTGTAGGTCACCCAAGATTCACAGCCATAGGGTAGAGTTGGGATTACCACAACCTTATATAATAAGAGCTTTGTTCAACCCTGGATGTCATGATCATCAAACACACAATGATACAGTCTTCTAAAGACAGAGCTGGCACAACAGGTCCTATACTGGATCTCCTTGTTGATACTGGCCTTCACTGAGAGAGAGCTGCTGAGGTATGCAAGTAGTCAACATTCTCCAGTTCCTGTCCTTGCCAGGGGAGTTAATTTGCCCAGAGCAGGCTGGTGAAGCACCTTTGTTTTTCCAATATTAAAGGCCAGTTCCTGGCAGTGGTATGTTTGAGAGAAGCAATTAAGGGCTGTTTGTAGGTCCTCCTCAGTATGTGAAATAGCAGCATAATCATTGGCAATCATCCACAACTGAAGCCGATGTAACTTTAGTTTTGGCATGGGAAAGATATAAAAGTTCCCATCCATCCTGTACACGATGCCAATGCCACGTGAAACGATGGTCATGGATGAGCATCTTGAGGACAAGAAAGATGGAAAACAGAATTGGTGCGATTATGCAGTCCTGCTTAGCAAAAGGCTCTGTAGTGGAGCCAGTATGGAGGATGGAGTAGTCATCTGGTCATGAAGCAGTCTTAGAATGGTGATAAATTTCCCTGGGAAGTGAAATGTCCATAACTATAAGGCTCTATGGAGGATCTTAACAGAGTCAAAGGCTTTGCTCAAATCAGTGAGAAAAACCTCATTGACTTAACTGATTTGGCTCAAACCCATTTATGCATTGTCTGTCCCAGACCCCTTGCTGGTTTAAAATAAGCCAGACACCCCCCAGCATCCCAGCATGCTCTCTGGGCTGGGTGGGCTATCTGCTCCACAGCAGAGCTGGCCCCTCCCCTCTGCTCTCTAGCCAGAGCAGAGACCAGCCCTAGCAGAGATACTGGTGGGCATGGCCCCATTAAGGCAAGTGGGCAGGGAGGGAGTTAATTCTTCCCTCCTTCTCCTCTTCCCTCACTGCAGCTGGTGTCAGCCTATCTGCCAGGGAACAGAGGGCAGGAGGCTGCAATGGTGGCCCCTGGAGCTGCCAGCCCCCAGCTGCAGGAAAGTGATGGAAGGAGGAATTAACCCTTCTCTCTGCTCCTTCACCTTAATGGGGCCATGCTCAGTTGGCTGTCCTGCAGGGTGGGGAGGGGGGCTCTGTTCCATGGCTGTGTGTGTGGGGGGGGAATATCTTCCCCCTCCTCCTCCCAGGGCAGGAGGGACTCTGCACAGTGCAAGACAGGAACTCCTCCTCCTCCCCCACCTCCTCTCTGCTGCCCTGAGGCTGGGGGGGAGGGGTGCTACATGCAATGCTGCCCGGCCCCAGAGCAGGAGCAGGGTGGGACTCTGTTCCATGCTGGGGGGAACTCTTCCCCCTCCCCCTTCTCCCCCTGGAGGGGCAGCAGGAGCACAGAGCTCAGTTGGGCAGGGTGTCAGCGTGGGGAGTGTAGGGACCCCCACACACTCCGCGCATGGTGTGCAGCCCCCACTGCCTGGCAGCAGCAGCAGGCAGGGACATCAGGGTGCTCATGCCAGATGCAGGAGCTGTTCTGGCCAGCGCTGCATGGAGGAAGGAGCAGAACTTGCCTCATCTCCAAGACTATGCTCCCTGAGCCTGAAGCAGGGGAAGCCCTGCATTGAAGCCTGCTGTCTCCCCTGGTCCTGGCTGCGCAGTCCCCACACTCTGTCAAGAGTGGAGGGAGCCTCGTCGCCTGCTTCCCTGCAGAGCCCAGCACAGGGCTTCCCCTCTGTGAGCGCAGAGCTGAAGGCACGCAGCGTGGAGCCCTGGAAATAGAGGCAGCCAGCACCGTGCTGGGGGCAAGGAGCACAGCCCCGCACAGCATGCCTGGCCACCTCTGTCCCCAGAGCTCCATGCTGCTGGAGCAGCACCTGTGTCAGGCACAAATGCCCTGATGTCCCTACCTGTTACTGCTGCAGGCAGTGGGGGTTCCACACCATGGGGGGGAGTTTGTGGGGGTCCCTCCACCCCCACCCCTGGCCAGCTGATATCCACAATCCCACTGTACATTTGCAGGGAGGAAGAGGAGAAGAGTTCCCCTCAGCATGGAACAGAGCCTCCCTCTTCCCTGCGTGGGTGGAGAGGGGGAAAGTGTTCCCCTCTGGGACCAGACAGCCTCACAGAGCCCCCTCCCCACCCCAAAGGTGGTAGAAGGGAGAGGAGGGAAAAGAGCCCCCCAACACCAAGTAGGGCCCCCTCCCAGCCCTGCAGTGGTGGGGGAGAGGGGGGAAAGAGTTCCCCTCTGGGACTGGGCAGCCACGTGTGCCAGGATTGCTCCTGGTTGTCAGGGAACTGCTGGGGCAGGCCTGCCAGGGGCTGGCTGTCCCAGCTGCCAGCAGAGGGTTCAGGATTGAGAGTGTGGTTGGGAGTAAAAGTTTTATTGACTTAAAAAAAACATGACTATGCATAGTATAAGACGGACAATGACAGACAATAATAATTTGTGTCGGCATCTTATTGGCAGTCACCTCTGATGCCTGATGTACAAGAAGTTCTTTTTCCACAAAGCTCAGTGAAGTCAGATGTCCCCGATCAGCGCTGTCCAAGGGGTACTGGGATGGACCCTGGTATTCAGTCCTCGGGCTCATCAAGATCCATGGGCCCACCGAATCCAGGTCAGCAGCTAATCTTAAATCAGTAACTTCTTTCACAGAGCTGTATCTTCCTTCTAAATGATTTCTGGATGTGCTAGCCAATTTATAACTTCTGAGATATGCTGATAACTTACAGCCCTCCAGATTCTCCCATTATAATTATTCTTAGGACTGACCAATAGCAGTACAAGCCTTGCATTCTTCTGATAACGTTTATTTTTACTACGCCACAGGGCCTACTACTTCTACAAGGCTTTGTTAAATTTACTAGGCCTTACTACCTACAAGGCCTCACTACATCTTTGACTTTAATTAGGCTCTTAACAACAACATATAGCTTAATATCTGAACAAATGACAGAAAAACACTTGCTCTAATTTTCACAGAGCTTTCAGCTCTGTGAAATTTTCACACAGACAATTTCAGCTGTCACAGCTGGCCATGCTCCACCCCAGTTCGGCTTCCTTGTAGAAGGGAGGGCTGCTCTAGCACCCCCATGCTTCTGGCTTGAGCCACTACAGGCATGTGCCAAACATCTATCCATTTGCAAACCAGTGCACTCTCTGCAGGTTAGACTAACCTGCAAAGATTGACTCAATTCAGGCTTTTGAATGTCTGTCCCTAGCCTCTATGACTGGAAGTGTTCAAGAAGAGATTAGACAGCCACTGGCTGGGGATGATCTAGGCATAGCTAGCCCTATTTTTTACTATGGGTATTTCCTAAGTTTCCAGGGTTTGCTGGTTGCTCCTGCCACCCATCTTTCCTTTTCTCTGCTATATGTGTCCAGGTGTTTTTAAGCCTTCCTAGAGGCATCACGTGTTGGCTATTCTTTAAATACAGTGGTTCTCAGCCTTTTAGAATTCAAGGCACCACTCACACCTCAAGGTACCCCTCCAAAATGTTGAGGAATTGAGTGGAAGCCAATTTCAAAAACTAATTTAGCTAAGGGGTTAGGAAATGGGTATACTATTGGCCAGGCAGGGACAAGTCTGAGCCTGTGCTCCCCTGCCTATCTCCTCACATGTCAGGGCACCCTTCCAAGGATCTGGCAACACATGAGGATGCCATGGCACTCTGGTTGAGAAACACTAGTCTAATATTTCAATGTAAATCCATTACTTTACTTTTAATATTGGCACATCTTAAAATCTTACTTGAAAAATTAAAGCTAACTTGTCCAGCTATAAAAAAAAAAAAATCTCATACAAGTTGAAAAAAACTTAGATGGTTATAAACAAAGTCTGATGATAAATTTTAATATATTGTATTTTGGGGGTGTGGGTAAGGAAGTGTCATGGAAATCAGGCTTAAGAGCATATTTTTAACAAAAAGGACAAATGTTGTATTTATTAGCCTCCTGAATGGTATTAAACTAGAACGTGCTGGGTACCAAAGACAGGGGGGGCAAAGCTATTTAAAGAGGTTAACATGTAAAAGAAAGAAAAAATTAAATTAGCTCCAGATCTTGAATGCATCTATCCTGAAAGAAATATAAGAGTATCAGTCACATAAAGTTACATATTTGCATGCAATGCAACATGGCTGCACAAAAGCATATTAATTATATCATAAACCAGGTGATATAATGCTATACCCTAAAAACTGCAACTCATATAAAGGCATATCAGTGCCACTGGGATGCACATACCTGGATAGAGTTCAAAGCAGAACTACAAATGCACTTAAAAGACTAGAAGTTTTGTTTGTGAAGAATGAATAAAGAATTAAACTTGCTCAGGTTAGCCAAAAACAGACTAACAGAGGATTACTGTCAACACATATCCAGGATGTGTGAAACTCTTGGAGGGAAAGGATGTTTTATACTGGTCTTCAGGAGGAGTAAAACTAAGAGTAATTCAATTAAAGCATTAAAAAAACTGGATTATATTGATTTGCTAATGAGATCATATACATGGGTAGGTACGGCCCAAATGCAGAAGAAATACCAGACCAGTTCCTCAGCTGGCCACTGTGTACAACTGCATAAGTATAAGGGGCTACAAAGGTAGATTATCTTGCTTTCTGAATAGAAAAGACCTCCAGGAACTGTGGAGTAGTCATAACAACTCTTCACAACCCTCTCACACAAACACCGGGAATGTGGCTCTGATAAAGGGAAACTGTCCAGAATGCTGCTGTTCTCTGCTTATCTTTAGATGTCA
>JAGPOW010001167.1:1038046-1076003 GCA_030014935.1 Caiman crocodilus | reverse complement strand
CTGATTGCATCTCCACTAAGAGAGGCTACTGGTACAGTTAACAGCAAACATTTCCTAGAAGTTGTAAGTCCCTAAGCAGTGCTCTTGGTCTTGAACCCCAAGTTACTGGTGCCACTATGGCCCACATATCAAGGTGTGGGAATTCTGAGGAGCCCATGCTCTGCAAATTCAACCTTTGTTAATCCATCTTACGAGTTGGGAACTCAAGAACTGAGGTACCTAAAAGAATGTCCTTTGAAAACACTGTTATACATGTGTTAGTTTTTTGAAAAGGCTTTTGGTTTTGAAATATTTTTTAATCACTTAAAATTTAGAATGAAGGGACTAGAATATATAATCGGATATTAATTTAAAGGAAGTAGTTTTACCACAAACCAGTAGCAATGGCTCTTGTACAGCCTTGCCTCACTAGAAGTACAGGTGACAAGACAAAAATACTTTTTACACACCTAAGCTACCACAGCTATATATAAAAGAGCAAAGCGATCTGGCAGGCTGGGGGAGTGAGCAGAGGAAGGGGCCAGGGGGGTCCACCCATGGTTCCCTCCCTACTCCTACCCCCTACGTACCAGCACAGAGCCCAGGTTCAGCTTCCTGCAGCTGGCACTGCCTGCCCTGCACAAGAATGGCAGCATGCTTCAGCATTGAGATACGGGTCAGCCACAGAGATGCTCTGGCAGCCAGGCAGCCAACAGTCAAGCTCCAAATTTTTGACCTAGCTCAAATGTTCAAGCCTGTGTTTGTGACTACCACCAGGCAAGTATCTTCCTTCCCAGACCCATCAGTTTCAGGCTTTGGATGTTCCCCAAATCCATGGTAGGCATGCTACATGCAAGCCCCAAATCTGGAGGCTTCAGGGTTCAGATGCCCCCTTGTCTTGTTTGCTTATAGTCATAGCATTAGTAAATAAAAAGGTATTTCTCCTCTGCAATATAACAGAAGCTAACCACTAGATCATTAGTAGCAATGTTTGCCTGAAATAGCCAAAAACTTTAAGTTCTTTTTTTTTTTTTTTTTAATTTCTGAACCACTACCCACAAAGTGGAAAGGATTCAATTTCTTCTCACAACCGTGAAACCTCAAGAAATGATTACAGAAACAGCCACCAACTTTTGCAGAGCACTGAGAGAGACATTTTAATGAAAATAATGTAGTCAACTGCATATAAACTCCGGGCTTATGACTGTATGGATCTAGCTGATGAAAGGCACAACTTCCATAGCCCTGATGACTGGTACTTTCTTTATCTACAAGCCAACAGCAGGTCTTCTTGTATATCGGTAAGCCTTAATTCTAACACTGGGTAGCAGGGATACTTTAGTTTCTATGCCTCATTCATTTCTAGGCCTTTTTTCCAAATCTGCTAATTAGAGTGAAGTATGGTAATGGCTCTGACTTGGGAACTCAAATTGAAAACTGCCAAACATATCACATGTGGTTTGTAAATATCCATTAGACAGGATCAAGTTTTAAACCATTCTGAACTGGGTCAGATTTACACTGGTGACTCATTCAGGCAAGTCTCAGGATTTGCTTCTAAATACAATATTTGGCAATATAAAATCATTTAATCAATTGTTCAAGGATCCTTGAAGTATTATATTGTTACCTCTAACATCTTGTTGTTAATCAGTGTTTGAACCAACAACCTGCAGCTCCCCAGCAGATCACTTCTACTGTACAAGTAACAGAAGGTGAAAGTAAGCTGTTATCTTCCACCACAGGGTTACTCACCCAACTGTGACAGATACAGTATTAAAATGTTCAATTCCTGGGTTCTATTCATGGCTGTGCAAGGGTTGCAGACTACATAGTCTATCATAATGACAATTATTTGAGTCACCCACAAGTATAATTTCTCTGGTTCCAGAGAGCAAAAGTCCCTCTATTTCACCTAAAGTACTCCACCTGTTAAGGTGGAGGCACTAACCTCAATAAGCACCTGCTCACTGGAGAGGAAGAAAGAACTACAATGTACTGGCGTGGGGTTCACAAGAATATAATTTGGTTTTTTTTGGCTCTATTATATAAGAGACAGGGATTTTATTTTCAGGTCTGCCTACAGCAACTTTCTCCAACTTCTCAATTTTCTTATCTGTAAAACAGAAAACTGATAGCTGTCTCCTGCTCTGCCTTGACTAGAAAGCCTAAGTTAATGGCAGCTGTACAGAAAATAGCATAAAGTATTTAAGAGAAGTGAGAGGCAGATGAAGGATTCAAATCCATGGTCTCCTGGCTTGCAGCTTAGTACATGGCCCTTTGATCTCCCTAAATACATGAAACTTTACCAGTTGTGTAGAAATAGCAAAGACCTGCAAAATGTGCGACTATCACATGAGTTTCATGACATTTGACAGGTCTGTATGTAGAACAGTCAAGTTTCTGTTATCCAGTCAGTTTTTAAACCCGATTTCAAATATGTAGGCATGTTTTGCTGACAATGAAGAATGCTGAGAAGGCAGCATTCCCCTCCTACTCCAAATAAAAGTTTACATATGTTCTATGAAGCTCAAACTTAAGCTCTTTCTGAAACAGAAAAAAAAAAATTAGATTTTTTTTCCCAGTCCGCCATGTCTTTCTTCAGGTTTTCCTCCTTTTTTCTAACCCTAGTTCTCACTGACGCTGATGGAGTTAACAAGCAGCATCTTCTGCAGTGGGTCAGCATAACTGACTCAGGTTTATACAATGTTCTAACTCCTGCTAACAAAGGGGGTCAACAGAACAGCCCCTTACACAGGGCTGTACACTGTGCTGCCCTTTTACAGAACAGATTTTCTTTCAGCAGTAGAATAAACTCACTGGAACTGCTATTTTCTTTTAACCAAGTACCTCATAACAGTCTCTTATTGATGGAGGGGAAAAGTCTTATAATAAAATGCACCTTGCCACCTGAATACAGCAACAGCTCTATTAATCACTGAACTAGACCTAGTAGTGCCAGCTATTTAGTACTGCAGTCACTCACAGAGCAGGCTTTTAGAGGTCACACAAAGTGAGGTATTACAGAAGCAAAATAGAAAATGCAGTAAAAAACCAAACAAACAAGGGACTCGCGTATACATTTACTTATCAGCTCTGTCCATTACTGTTAGTCTTTTTATTTTCAGTCTGAGACCTGAAAATCCTGTTCTTGACAAATGATATGCTGCTGTTGAGCTCACACCATCGCCTATCATGCTGGTATACAGCATATATTCACAAAAACTGAACATATAAAAAAATGTACAGGGTAAAGGTTGTTTCCACCAATGCTTGGGGTGGTAGCATTCCTAGCAAGAGTAGAGGTTAGGACTGAATTAAGCACACTATTTTAAATGGTGCCCATAAAGCCTTTATTACTATACCAGGGAATGCTGCACCCCCCATGCAGTACATAATGTCTTTTAAGAATACCTGTTTGGATTCTACATTCAGAAAAAAAAGAAAACTGGAAGCGTATCATTGGCAAGTTATCTGCAAGGATTTAGCATCTCTTTGAAGCTGCTGCTGGGCTTGGAAAGCTGGAAGGAGGATTAAGCCTTTCTTCAGCCAGGGCATGGAAGAAAAAGCGTAAGTACAAACAGTCAAGTGGTTTCACTGACTTCAACAGAATTCTTGGGCTTGAAGTGATGTACTTACTTAAGCATCAGTTGCAGGTGAAGTTGTCAAAACAAACAGGAAGTGGCAATGCTAAGGGATACATTACAACAGGAAAATAACCATTATTTATGTGGTATTATTTTAATACTGTAAAGCACTGCATACAACATGTCTTAGAATAAGATGCACCTTGTTTTTGAAAGGCAGGATAAAGAAAAAGATACTGTTTCTTGTAATAAGTAACGGAGTAGCAGCAGCTAAGAAGCTTAGCCTGCCCACTGTTCTGCTCCCATCCATGGTGTGGAAGTTATTTTTGCTTTCACCCAGCAGAAGCTTAAAAGCTGTTATCATATCTCCTTGCTTATAATGCACACCCCAATTTCCAGCAGCTGCTTTTTTAAAACAGATGCATGCGTATGCAAGAAAATATAATATATAATGTATTCATTCAAAATTTAGATCTAATCTCACTATTCACCCCATTCATTACATACACCTATTTATTATACTCTCCTACATTACAAAATACTTGCTCCCTCACTAAAATGCATTACCATAAGATTGTACTCCACACAAATGAACAAATCAATTCCATATACTATGATTCTGTATACAGAAACTATGCTAAATGTAATTAGCTAACATATTTTTAAAACAAGGTATTTTTATGCCTCTCTCACCCACTAACCTGCAAAATCAGAAATTGCCACAATTGCTACCTTCTAAGTACTGAGAAAAGAAAGAAATGACGACTCATAACTTTTTAACAACAACCACGCTTATGTCATGTGTAAATTGACTTATGCCACATATAATACTAAATATGTTTGTGACTGGTTGAACAGAACTATCTTCTAACATTAATTTATATAACAGACTGAAAAACGGGAAGTTCCTCATTGGTATCAATGAATGAATTATTTTCATGCAAAAATATCTTTCCTACCACCTCAGATTCTATCTATAGACATTTTACAGGCTATGATTGGTAGTCTATTCTCTGATGAAATGAAAAATTGGGGAAGCATAGACATTACTTACCCTATAGTGGGCCAGTCTACATGTGCAAATGCTGCTGGATGGGTTTCCTCTAGAGTAATTTACTTTGGAGTAAACCCACCCTGGGCAGGCATCTACACATGTGCCCATTTGGGAGCAGATCTGCTGCCACCCCCTCCAGCTGTGCACCAACCACCAGCAGCACCCAGGGGCCAGCAGGAAGCACAGGGCCAGGAGACAGCTGTCTCCTGGTAGGGGCTGAGACATGGCCACTTGCCCCTGGGAACTGCCTGCTGCCTAGGCAGGCTCTGGTGGTACAGCCCAGGCAGGGACTATGCCCCCCTGCCTCAGCAGCAGGGAGGTCCCAGCTCCAGCTCCCCAGTCAGGGGCAGGAGGCTTGGAAAGAGCTGCAGGGAAGGGGCAAGTCCCAGCCCCCTGACGCAGTCAGTCAGAGGCAGCTAGCAGGATGGATTCCCCAGATGAATTCCCCGCCCAACTAAGGACTCGCTGCTAGCTGGCCGCTGGCAGATCGAGGCAGGGGGCTGGGACCCGCCGCTCCCCTATAGCTCTTTCCAAGTCTCGTGCCTCAACTGCCAGATTGGAACATAGGACTGGGAAAAAGCTGAAGGGCTGGGATCTGCCCTGGCAGGGAGAGTTCCCAGCCAGCTCCAGGCTGCATGTGCAGATTTTCCTGCAGAGCGCAGGGCTGTTTGGGAGTTGTCCCAGTCTGAGGCAGGTCCCAGCCAGCTCCACGCTGGACAGGGAACTCTCCCCATATAAGGAGCTCCCTGCCCCAGCCCAGTAACCATGAAGTGGGGGCTGGGAGCTCCCTGCTGCTGGGGCAGGGGGTTACTGTTCCCGTCTGGGCTCTAGTGGTGGACCCTGCCCTGGTAGCAGGCAACTCCCAGGGGCAGGGAGCAATCTCCCATCCCTTGCTGCCCAGAAGCAAATTTGCTCCCAGTGAGCCATCTACATGTGTTTTACCATGCAGTAATTAGTTGGCAGTTAATTTGCTACTTGCATAATTTGCTCTTCTCAGCAAATTAACTGCTGAGTAGAATATATTAATGTGCAGTAAGGGTCTCCCTGTGTAGATGGTGACACTATGTAGTAATTTACACGAAATGCTTTACTGCGCAGTACAGCAGATGCGCTGAGTTTCGTGTATTTATTTATATGCAACACTTCCCAACAAAACTCAGTAACTGTGGTTCTTTGGGATGCTGTGGTCAGTGACAGTCACTGAAGATGTACATGCAACTCAAGCATGCAAGACTGAAGTCTTTTGAATGGCAGTGTCAAAGATGGATCCTGAGCCCTGTTGTGCTCCGGTATAAAGGCCATAAACAATAACTGCCATCATCCTTCCATTCCCCATCACAATTCAAATTCCGAAGTTCAATTCAAAGGACTCTAAAAAGTGGAGAAGGATCTATGGCTTGCGGGAACTATGCTGAAATCATCTTTTTAGAGTCCTAGTTACTACAAGTACCACAGTTGTTATAAAAATACGGTGCTTTTCTTTTTCTTTGAATATGTCAGTGTGGATGATCACTCTGGACAGGCACTTTAATTACAGGGGCTCTGAGAGACGCTCTAATTAAAGCACTTGCAGCATTATGTGTATTCAGTGTCTTGTGCTTCAAAATGGCAGTAGGGGCTCTTTACGTAAAGCTCGTTTGACAAGCTTTCATTAAAGCACCACCTGCTGCCATTTTGAAACATGGGGATACTGAATACACATGACACAAGGGCTGATGGAGCGTGCTAATTAGCAAACTCCATCAGACTCTCAGCAGACTCAATTGAGTCTGCTCCAACGCATGCTAATTAGCACGTGTTGGAGCAGAGGTCCATCACATGTATAGGTGCCCAGAGTGTCCACTGATAGTCTGAAACAAAAGTTCAGATGAATTAGTCAAATAAGCATTTAATGCACTGCTCAGTAAACTTGTCATAAGGCCTGGCTACTACATTCAGAAATCTAAGAGCAACGTAACATATCAAATTCACACTTTTCTTTATAAAGTTTTTATCATAGCAACATTTTTTGGAAAAATTCCATTATACCTATTTTCTGTTCTCTGTATTCTTGGTGGCTTCTTCATGGTTAAAAACTGAAATAAATGAAGATTTTACTGACAGCAATTTGCTTACAAGATTTATAATACACTATGGTTACCTTTTTCAAGAACCATGACTAGAACTGTCATATCAAATTTCTGGCTTGTGACTGTGAAACTCATTGATAAAATGAGTTTTTCCTAACAATTTTTATCTTTTGTTATGGTGTTCTTATAACTATCTCACTTTACCTGCATAACATGAGTTCCTGAAGTATGAGACTTCAACTGCTTATTATTTATTATCATTTTATTTTACAAAATAACTAATTCTAAGAAAAGCTACTAAATTGTCTCCTTCCTTGTACTCCCTTCTTTTTCTGTGGTATCTGCAATATCTTGCATCTCACATTTAGATTCCAAGTTCTTCAGGGCAGATACTGTTTTCTTGTTTTCCTTCTACAATTCCCAGCAAAAAGCAATCTTGAATTCATTATTGGACTTCCTTAGTGCAAATGCAATATATGTAAATAATAATAAATTTACAGATTTATGTATGTGCTCAACTTTCACTCTTCTGAATAGCATCTTTGCAGGCAATGGAAATAATCACATAAGAAAAAGTTAAACACCTGTAAAAATGTTTGCCAGACCTTGGTCATAGACAGGCTCGTTCAAATTTTCATTAGGCTTTTGCCAAAATTTCCCTCATGCTTTTATAATACAGACATTGTAACAATAAAATACAATTGTTTTTTCAATATGTTTACTGGCCTGTATTTTATCAAACTAACTTTGTGTGTGCACTTAATTTTTTCCACCAGAAGCAATCCACAAATATACTGCTCTTTTTAAACATTAGCTATTCAAAGGCATCCGGCAATAAAGAACAGTCCAAGTAAAAAATAAATAAAACCTCTTTCTTATGTTTATTTCTACAGCAATTCTGTATGGCTCAAAGAAACCACAAAGAAAGCATGCAGGCATTACTTGATATATTTTTTCAGTCTGATAGGCCCTTATAAAAAACTCCTGTGAACTACACGTTAACAAGTACAAAAAGGTGCCATAAGTGAAATCTATAGAGCTTTAATGCCATTTCTGTATCTTGTATACAGAAAGAGCTTTCTGCGATCTGAACAAAATCATTACAGAAAACTCTCTCCATTCCCACCAACAATTTAGTTAAAAGCCTACCCCAATAAGATGAGGTTTGCATGGTCAGCAGAACAGAAAGTGAAAGTTCTCCACTACTCTGCTTCTCTAGGGAAGGAAGTATATTAGGCTATTAAGTAGTCAGATGCATTATTTTATAGCTGACAAAGCCCCTGGGTAATAGAGAACGAGCACAATTGCCACAGGCAGCTTAACAGGAAAAACAGAACAGTGCAAAATAATGACAGATGCTCCAGTGTTGTCTCAGTACTAATGCAGCCAAGTGCTGTGCATCAACTGAGCCATTTCTGTTCATCAGCTGCATCTTATAGCATGTTAATGGAAGCTGTGCATGCAAAAAAATTATACATAGATATAGAAAAAGACAGACACACAGAAAGAAAAAGAATAGAAATGGGACTTTTATGCAATGCTAACATATTATCACATTTTTTTCATCTGTATGGACCCATGCTTATTCGACAAACAGAAATAGCTTTCACGTAACAGAGATAATCTGAGAGGAGATGGAAGACAAACCAACATAAATAATGCAACCCCCCCCCAACCCCCAAAAATAGAGACCAGGGTAAACTTTTCAAAAGTAAATTAGGCAAATCAGGCACTTACATACCAAAACCCACTGAAAGTTTACAAGATTAGGCTCCCAAGATTCTTCTGAAAGCAGGATACAGGGTCCAGACTTAGTTAGGGCAACTTTATTTTTAAAAATATTTAGGTGTTTAAGGATGCAACAACACATCAAAAAGGATCTTCAAAGAGGATCTGGCACCCAAATACACCTGTAATCAATGAAAATCCCATTTGCTGCTTATACACATCTTATAGTGCTTAGTAACCTTTACAAAAACCTGTCCTTTGGGCACTTTTGAAAATTTGATGTTAGATTTATCATAACTTTTTTTAAGCGATTTACACACAATCAAAATGAGATGCTGCTTAGCTAATTGCTTTTTATATATTACCCTAATATTATTCTGTATGACTAATAGACAGATTTTCATATTTTTAACTTTTAATAAATGTAATTGAACACATTCTTATTCCTGCTCAGTAAAGTTTATTTATTTGTTAACTCCCCTGCTTCCAACAGATATCATGGCAATAGAATCAGTCAAGTACTTATTTCTTTAACTATTTCACTAAAAATAAACAGAGATTTTGACATGCAAAGTACAGAGTGATTTAAAATTGCAAGAGCTTTACAAATTTGTGTAAGGATTTGAGTTTACATGTGATTCCACAATTCACTAAAGCTTATAAAAAGGTTGCATTATTTCAAAAATGAAATACATATCTGTAATATTTCATTTCTTCAAATAATCCACTTTTCCCAATTTAAAAGTAATGCATAGACCTTTTTACATAGTATTCAGCATCTTCAGTCTTCAGCCCTTGAACTAATTAAACCTCATACATCATTCCCGTGAGGCTGGATGGTGAGAGAAATATTGTTACCATTCCCATCTCTAAGATAGGAAGCAAATGTTAAGTCATTGCTCAAGGTTTATTTATTTATTAGTAGATTTTCAGCTGCACTTCCCAAAAATGCTCAGGGCAGCTTACAATAATACAAATTAACTGTTATAGAAATGGAATAAAATATGAAAATAAGACTCGCCTGCTTACACCAAGAAGGGGAAGAAACCCAACCACATTTGAAAGCAATCCACTCCACCCTCTTCCCAGCCACAACTAACCTTCCCAACCCACATTCAATACCTCCATAAAAATCAAACAATAACTAATCTTACCCATATTCCCCTCCCATGCCCACTCCCTTGCCTCTCACTCAGGGGAGTCCCTCTGCCCTCTTACTTTTCCTTTAAAGCCATATTCCCCTCTTTCAAAGCTGGGCCATGACTGCCTCCAATACCCATTTGTTACGGTCTCTGTGAAAGGAAGACACATTGTTCAATCAAAGCAAAAAAGCAAAAACAAAACAATCTCTGCATACGTCTTCATCCCACCAAAGGGCTAAAGAGAACAAGTCAGTAACAGAGTTGTAAAATAGAAGTTCTATAATTAGCCTATTAAGTCATACCACTTTACTATAATACTGGATATCAAAGTATCTTAACCTTTTTATTCATCAGCTTACAAACATTTATTCTGCAATGCTTATATTCATTCAACTGGCATAAAAGAGCAGCACTATCCAAAAAAAAGATAACTATCAGATATAACCACAATATCTAGAATTATACGCTGCCTCCACCACAATTTTACTCTCCTTCCAATGCTTCTACTTGTAAGGAAAGCTGCCCAACTTCAGTTTGTGTGTGATCACAACATTTACAATTCAACACACGCAAGGCTCTCTTTGTTTCTCAGAGTGCACTGCACTTACCCATACCTACTTTCTGGGCTGTACGGAGCTGCTATTCTAGCCCTATCAATCCCACTGCCTTCAAGGCAGTCTAGATAGATTTTTCTCTCTAGATTATCATGACATTCATTCTCCATCTGTCTCCTGTTCCCCACATTCTTCTGTATTCATTCTCCAAACTGCTTTGCTCTGTCAATTTTTCCTGTTTTCTTTAAACTTTATTCATTAATGAATCTAAATTAAAGTAATAGATCCAAGATTCAGAAACACATCCAAGTCCTGAAAATACACACAAAGACAGATACCAATCTTCCACTAACTTCCTGACTGGTTTCTTAACATATTCTTCCTTTTCTGTTAGCAGTCATCAGGTCAATCTCCTTTTTAGCTTAAGAAACCATTATCTTCCTTGAAGGCTGCCTGACTTGAGCCCCTTTGAAAGCAATGGCAGATGGCTCCTAACTTTGGTGGGTCAAAAAGACATCTGCAAGGGTTAAAGAGACTTGAACACTGACAGCAATGTATGATAAAGGATATTCTGGACAATGGTAAACATAACTCTATTTAGGAAATTTGAAAACCATAAGAAGCCTTAAAAACCCACAAATGTTATGAAAACTGGCAATACTGTAAGAGCATATTATTTATGTATGGCCAAAGCATGTTAGATAGTGGCAAATGTTTTCAAATACCAAGAAAGCATGCTCCATGGTGGCTGGTTTGAAATATGTTCTTGCTTTTGCCTGTAATAATAAAAATGTTTGCATGGCATTATTAAAAAATGTAGTTAAACTTTAAGTTGAAGTAAGAGGAAGGTAGAAATCTATTATGCACTAGAGGCTGTCTGTACAAGAGCTCCCACCAGTGTAACTCAACCAGCAGGAAAAAAAAGGGGGGGGTAGGCATATTTTTTTTCTTTTGAGCTATTCAATAACTTAAGTTAATGAAAGTTTAATCAGCAGAAAAAGGGCAGTATTTCATTCTCAAAGTTTAATACTATACCAGACAACTACATCTTCATACTATCCGTTAAAAATACTTAGAGGAATTAGACACAAAGGTCATATTTACTTTTCATAACACTGTACAGAGATATGCTGATGCAATTTAAGTCATGCAGTTTTGCTAATTACAGACCATCAAAAAGTCTGAGGTGGAATCGATCCAATTTATGCAGGTTTCTCTAAGCTGCATAAATTGTACCATTAACAAGCAGAACAAATGTTCAATCTTCCATTAGACAAGGCAGGCAGATGCTTGCACTGGCCAAGGCTGGAAGGGGGGGTGCTGCCACATGCCTCCCAGCTGCACTAGGCTCTGAATACCCTAGCTCTGCCCCCTTGCCAGCCCCATGAGAAGCAGGGGTGGAAACAGACCCCCACTCTGGCCTCAGCTGGCCAGGAATGGGGGTCCATTCCTACCTGCTGCACCGTGGGTGGTGAGGGGGAGGGACTGGGGTATTCAAAGCCTGGCAGAGCCAGGCAGGGGGTGGGGGAGGCGGCAGAAGCCCTTGCCTTGGGGGCTTTCCCCCCACCCACTTTGCATACCCCAGTTCAAGAGGAGCCTGGGGCACTGGGAGGGACTTCCATTCCCCTGCCCCAACTTTGCCAGGCTGACAGGTGAAAGCAGGACACAGGATAGGGAAGAAAGGCTTTGCTGCCTCAGCTGTGACCAGCACTCTAGATCGGGGGAAGCAATTGTACACATTGTGCTGGTACCGTGGGTGTTACAGTTGCCCCCTGGCATTTAGGCTCGTGATCCTTCCTCACTATTCCTGCCATGCCTTGATGAAAAAATAGGTATATTAAGAAAGAACACAGAGCTTGGGAGGTGCTCTTCCAAGTATACCTTGGGGAACTGACCAGAGTTTCTTCTCAAGGCTCCTACCTCCCCTTCACCCTGTCCTGACCACACATGAGATGTCCCAGACTTTGGTGTTGCTCAGGATGTCCCACCACTCTTTCTTCTTCAGACAGGCCTCATGGTTACAAGCATCCCTCTCCCCATCCCCTTCTTGTCCAGTCTCGACTACCCCTTGGAAGATGGCATTCCTCTGCCCTCCCTAGGCTGGGAGCTGTTCTAGTCACAGCCCCCACAATAATTAAATAGCAGTCCGTGGCCTGTTGGTCCAGGAGATCTGGCCTCATGGAAGAGCCTCCATGACTCTCTAGCACTTTAGGTAGATGCCTGCAGTTTTACTCTTGTCCCAGTGCTCTCTCCTAGAAATTCCCTCTAGGTAACAAGGGTGGAGGAGCTTGTCTGACTTCCCACTTGTGTTCTTCTCACCTCACCCCTGGTGCTTGCTGCCGCGCTAAGACTTGTGACTGCTTTGGAGAGCCCCGAAGAGCAATTTCAAAAAAAAAAAATTAACAATTTCTTCAGCCCACCTCCTGGTGTGCTGAAAAAAATGTCTCCGCATGCCACTAACTGGCATGGGTGCCAGGTTTGCTTTTCCCTACTCCAGACATACTCCCAACTTCTCCTGCAATGTAAGCAAGTATCGATATCTCCTTAATACAGCCGGGTAAACTGAGGCGCACAGTGTTTACAATGACATGGAGGGAATAAGAGATCAAGATTATGTACTCTTTGCCATTGCTGACCTGCACAGATGTAGGAAGATCATATATGAAATACTCCCAGGACAGATAATTTGTGTGTGTAAAATAATTGCTTTTGTATCCACAGTGAAGAAAAAGAAATTAGTTTCATACATAACTACTTCAAACATTCTGAAATTGCATTAACACGGAACGCGTACTTTTGTGAATTTAAGATTCAGTCTTCTTGTAAATTTTTTTCCCAACCTGACATGTACACATGGATATTTCTAACAGTATAGTTCAATATTTTCTAAATGGACAGGAAAATCATAAATATGAATTGTTTGATAGCTATGATGTGTTAGGTCAATAACATTTAGGGAGGTTAAAGACTAGGGTTTATTTTTTGTTATAGACTAGTTGGCACAGTGGTGTCTTGGACAAAGATCAGCACGCCTATGTTTTATTATTACCGTTATTCCTACTCATAATACTAAATTAATAGTTTGTAGACACACCCACAGAGTAAAGGTATTTGATCATCTGCATTCATTCATTCATTCATTAATTATGTCAGTTTATTAAGTTATTACAAATATTATGCAGTAAATTAAGAAGCATTGCAAGTGTGTATTCAATAGGTCTTTTCAAATACATTACACATTATTCAATGACTAATTACATTGAACTGAACAGCATGTTTATTCCTGAGGCAAATTACAACAACAATTACATGATCATACTTCTATCTACCACTTATAATCTTGTTCTCTTGTAGAGCGCATCATCCCTTCAAAATGGGGAGCAGAGAGCAACCTCTGCCTCACGAAAACTATTAACTTACAGCCGTTATGGCTTAGGATGTCTTGACAAAGAAAGCAAGCAAATACATGCAAGTGAACATTATGTCACTTTGTATTAAGGTTTAAGTGCACAAGAACAAATTCTGCTCTATAGCAGATGTACTTAAATGATGTACTTAAGATGAAATTACACAGAAATCAGTGGAGTTATGCAGATATAAGTTTGGGCAGAATCTGTCCCCCCCAAATTTTATTGTGTCATTATGCATATTTTGGCATTACTAGAGTATTCTATTCTCTCAGTACTACTGGTTTCTTTATCAGAAGAAACCAGTGAGATGCAGGGAAGTACTGATTTTTTACTTATTTTCTCAATATCAAAATTCTAGAAATTGACTACTGTGAATTATTTGATTAGTTGAAGCAACTACAAAATTCAAGCAACATTAAAGCTCTATTTTTCTACAAGAAGATAAAAGGCCAGCCCCTACTACAAAAACCTTACAGTCTAAATCAGTGGTCTCCACCTTTTTTTATGGTGAAAATCACTTTTTGCAAGTAAAAAGCAACCCAGGATCTACCGCCCCTGCTCCACCCCGCAGCCCCCCATCCCCCGCCTCCCAGACAAGCCCCCGGGGCTCTGACTCCACTCACCCAGCCCGGCCCAGGCAGCAGAGGGTGCGGCTCGGCTCAGCCACGTGCACCTGCCACTCCTGACCATGGACCAGTCAATCGAGATCAACTGGTTGGTGACCACTGGCCTCAACATACAAGACAGACTCTGAAAACTGGAAGAATCTGTTTATCTACAGCTTAAGAATTCCAGTTCGATTTCATGAACTGTCTATATTCTGATGATTCATAACAGCCTTTTATTGTCTTCTAGCTCATGCTTCTTGGCTAAAGAGAGGGGATTGGCACCAACGTATCTGTTCATAAATATCAAGCATTTAAGAATATCAGCACCTAAACAGATCTTACTTGGGGGAAGCAAGAAACTCTACTCTAGAGAAAGTAAGCTTTATCAAACTTTTCTGCAGTGCTATTTGAAGGGAAAAAAAATTCCCAGGAACAGGACAATAAAAATACATGTTACGTTAGGATTTAGAAACTCAAATTGTTTGCCGATGTCTAGACTGTGATCTTACCCAACCCAGCACTGGTAACCTCAAATACATCAAATTGCTCTATGGGGGCTACTTCCTCAACTCAAAGCAGTGAGCTCTGCAGACAGGTTAAATAGCACTGCTGAGTGATAGTGCCAATTAGTTCACTAGCAGAGGTACAAAGATATAGTTACACTGCTTCCAGTTCAGGAGACAGACTGGATGGAGCAGCTGGGTATGGGTGAGGACATTACTGCCAGGCATGGTAAGTTTGTGGTCCAAATAAGGCCTCACAAACACAAAAGCAGCTGGGCATGCTTTCAGCAGTGCTGAGGAAACTATAGCAGGGAGAGTAATACAGGTGTTTTAATGTTTCATCTAGATCTGTGCATTTCTTGTGCCATTTAAACATTTTTAAAAAGTGATTGGTTTAAAAACCAAGCCAGTATGTTTTATACATCAAATACCTTTTGGCCCTAAAGAGGTAAAGTATAAACCAAGTTACCTATGAAGTGGAATTCCAAGAAAGAGTATGCTTAAGCTACTGGAGCAGATAAAGGAACGTAGCACTAGTCTCAGGGTCTCAGCTCTCCAAAAGGATGAGATTGGCATTCCAAGAAATATCTAGTAATAAGCATTGCCAATACTCTGCTCAACCTCAGAAAACTTAAAACTAGGAGTGTCTCAAGTGTTAGGACCCAAATACAACAGCCCGGTGAGCATCTCAGAGCTTTACCAGAGCTGTGACATACAGGAGAGGAGAAAGTTAGTATCATCATCCTAATTTTACAAATGGGAATTGTACAGAGCGATTAAATGACTTGCTCAACGTTAGACAGGGAATCTGTTGCAGAAATAGACCTTTCAGTACCTTAAAACACAAGAGACTAACCTTTCACTAATGGAAGAGCAGAGCAAGTTCTGAATTAGTGGATGAGCAAACCGTGAGCAAGAATACAAAAGGAAAACAAAGATTTTTCACAGGAAGACAGTAAACATCACAGGAGAGTGACTTGCATTCTAGGAACCTCTCATATGGTATCTCTATTAATAATTATTAAAATGTAACCTTCTCAAATGAGTTAATATAATTCTCCTACTGGATATAATTAGACTATTTTCTACAATAGAGACTGAACTCCAAATGCTTCTGACAATTACCAGGAGCTGTCAGTCTGGGTGTATTTCAGCCAGCTGGCTGGGCCAGCAGCCATCACCCTTAACATTTTGTGTCATCTCTCATCAACTCTTCAGATCATACAAGTCAACAGCGCATTCTCATTAATATACTTGACAATCTAGTTACATTGCTATTCTGTGTGAGGAGATTAGACACAGGGAGCCAAATCCAAACAAAGATATAAGAGGCAGTTTTATTCTTAAGAGTTTTCTTAAGGTCCTTTATTCTTCATCTATTCTCCTGTATCTGCTTATCTCCCAAACCACACCACAACAATCTGGAGATATCATTCAACTGAAAAATTCCTTTGTTTCTGCACCTGTAGAAACCATTGGGTTTCCCTCTATACATTTAGTCTCGATATTGGTACTATGGCTGTCATTAATTTGTTTTTACTGGGAGTATACCTAACATACCAAAACAAAGAGCAAATTTCCAATTTTTGTTCCTTTTAAATCAAAAGTTTCACAATAAGTCTTTACTAGTGTCTCACAAAGTATGAAAAACTTAAAATGATCTATATAATCTTTTACCAAAGATTATTTTAGGCTTTTTCATGCATTGCATTTTAGGTAACAATGTAAGGTAACTCCGTGTTTCTAAGACACACATACCCTTTGTGAAAATAACTTTGTACAGAGGCACTGCAGCTAGCATTCGAGTTATATGCCACATGGTTTTCTTCAAAAACTCTTCTTTCTTTCCACTTGTGCTCCTACCCCTGTGTTCCATGCTGGTTGCTGCATCTCTTCTTTTAACAATTTGTTATTATCTTTTGTGTGAGCATCTGCTGACCTCCTGCGGTCAGAGGTTACTAGTACATAGCCCACCCTAGAAACATGGATTTAGTAATGCATTGTGGTTTTTAGACCTTCTATTCTATTATCATTATTGGTGGGACTAGCTCCTGCCTCTTGCAACTTTGATTTTGTTGAATGATGTCCTGTTGGCTCCTATATCATTCATATGCCTACTGCTTCTTTTTTTCCTAAGGCAAGCTGATGGCTGAAGCTTTAAAGTCAAAAGTTCCCAACCTTTTTGAGACTCAAGGCATCCCTCAGAAAATGCCAGGTCCTAGCTTTCATTCTTTTTTTTTTTTTTTTTTTTTTTACTAAACATAGAACAATTCTTTCATTTCAAGGAACTTGCAATAGGTCAGAATGTTTTTAACACTATGGATTCCTATCTGAAATCTCTGGGTTTATCTTGTGAATTATATAGGTGTTTGCACACCTGATAGTACCAATACTGTATGCACCCCACGGCACCCTAAAAAAATCTGGGATGCCATAGCACCATGGTTGAGAATCACTGCTCCATGTCCTCTTTCTCTTAACCTTATTTCCTTTTATCTACTGTTATGCCGTAATTTTCTTCAGTTTCATTTCCACTGTCATCCAGTCTGTAGCTATCTCCTATGCATCAGGTTTCACTATAGCCTGATCTATAAGCTTTTGCCATTGCACTACCTGTTGTTTTTTTATTTGCCCTAAACTAGTGGATGTCATTGTTTTGATCCTTTTCTGAGGCAGGATTGGGCAGTACCAGGGGATTTCAACTGTGCATATTCTCACCAAGTCATTACTTCAGGACACAGACTGTCCATCAAATGTGGACAGGTGGAAGAAGCTACTTGGGGAGTAGCTACTTTAGAGTTGGTTCTGATTAGTAGAAGAACTGAGAATCCAAAGACAGTAGGTAATGTTGGTAACAATGACAGAAAATGAGAGAAAGCATTACTCTAGGGAAGGGAATATGTGACAGCATCAAAATATGGATAACCAGCTTCAGAAAAGAAGATTTCAATACATTCTGGTAGGCAAGAGCTCTCAATACGATAATCTCAGAGATAAAGGAGTACAAGTGACCTGACAATTACTGAAATAAATTATATTAAATGCATAATGGCAAACTGTCTGGTTGTATGAGAAGTTCTTCAATCAAAAGTGGCACACGACTAAGGATGAACATAAAAAGTAGCACAAGTGTGCAAGGGTAAAATCAGGAAGGCTAAGGCACAAAGAAATTCATTTAGCAAGAAGAAAAGTTGTATACATATATTAGAAGTCATAAAGGTCTATAACTAAATGGGAAAGAGAGAAAATAATGCACGAGCAGTATTCACTTCTCTTTTTGCTTCAGTCCTCATAAAAAGGATAAATTAGCACCAAACACTTGACAGAATGAGTTGTAACAAGGAGTTAGGAGTACAGGCCAGAGTAAAGAACAGATTAAAGATTACTTAGATAAACTTGATGTGTTCAGATTACCAGGGTCTGATTAAATTTACTAGCCAGTCTCACAATATGGCTTTGTACAAAACAGACTGTGTCAATGCAATGTAATTGTTTTACTTCCTTGACAGAGCAACTGGCTTGCTGAATAAAGAGGAGTACAGACAAAGCACATCAGATGCAATACACCTTAACCTGGATAGTGCTTTTGATACTGTATTATGTCACACTGTCATAATCAAAGTAGAGAAATATCTCCATCAGCTGGGGCAGTACTGATTACTATACCACTCTGATTTAGTATATTTATCACAAAGCATAGGCATTTTTTGGCCAAATTAGCAGTCCCATATAGCCGATATCCAATATAGACAATTTTCTCCATTTCAGCACCAATCCAATATCAGACTGTATTGGTGCACCTCTTCTAATTTATGTGCAGGAAAACTGAGACTTCCAGTCATCCAAAATTAGGCAATTTACTTGGGGGCCTACAAGACAGTTTTCACAATTAAATTCTAGGTACCAAACATTGAAAAAGATGTCTGACCATGCTTATGGCATATTTAATAATTTTATTTATTTTTTTAAAGGTACACAGAGTCATGCACATCAACACAAATACGTATTCATGCCACTTCAAAGTCCATCAGCCCTGCATGGGATTTTCCTCTCCTACAAGGTAAACTCACTTTTTCTTTCTATTAAATCTCTGTATGTTATTCTATCAAATTTTGTCAGTAGTATGGACTACAGATCTATGTACTGGATATCTATAAAAAAACATCTGCATATTTATTTTGGCTGAATATGACCACTAAATCATACTACTTCAACTAGAGAATAAGTTATACAATACAAACACCACTCTGGTCCTGCACATTTCAGCAGTACCTAAACAAACAACAAATGTCACTATTGCATTTTCAACAACCACTTCAAAAATAATATATGATTATTTGTTAATTAATACGTTGTTTTGTAACTAGAAGAAAATGCCAAAGTAAAACAAAATAAAATTTAACTTATGGTATACAAGATTATTTTATCTTGTGGAAAATTCTAAAAAAAAAAATAACCTAAGGAAAATGAATCCTTTTGGTCTGTGAAATGACCTACTTGTAAGATATGATGTAATAAACAGGAGCTATTTTTGTGCATAAGTAAAACTGCACGAAGTAGGAGGGTGTCTATACCCATGTTCCAGAGTGGGGGTGGCAGAGATTAATCAGAGCGGCTCTCAGGATTTTCCCCATAGAAGGAAAAAAACCCAGGAAAAACCACAGTTTCCCCTTGCAGGCTGGTGAAGTTCCAGCCTACAAGGGGCTGCTTAGGGCAGGGGAGAGCAGGGGGAGGGTGATCAGAGAGGCAGGGAGCCACATGCATATGTGTGCACACATGCCTATTGTCATCAGTGCAACCAGGCAGCATGGCGGAGAGCAGCTCCTATAGCTGCCTGCAGGTAACTCTATGGTGGGGGTAACAAGGACACAGGTGATATGTGAAGTGTAAGGGGGATACGTCCGCCCCGGATTTCTGTTCCCACAGTGGGGCACAGGACTGCAGCCTGGCACCAGGCAAGAGCTGCCTCTGTGACGCAGCAGGTGGGACCCAGTGCAGGAAAGCAGAGTGAGGTGAGGAGGCTCAGTGCTGCTGCTGTGAGCACCGCACCAGCATGGCCACCAATGTGAGGCACCCCCCACCCACCTGGCAGGAGCAGAGGAACACAACCCCAAACAGCCGTGGCACTTCACCTTGACAGCCATAGTGACGTGGCTGGTGTGGGGTTCCCGGTGGCGGTGCCAATGTAAAACCGTGCCCCTCACTGCTGCCAGGCGGGCAGGGGGCACCTCACTTCAGCAACTGTGGTGGGGAGGCACTCCCTCTTGCACCAGGTCCCACCCACTGGACCATGAAGGCAGCTCCGTACCCACCTGTGGGAACAAAAATCTGGGGGGGCATGTGTCCCCCTATGCTCCCCAACATGCCTCCTAAGCCCACACCCACCCCTTCCCCACACACCTACTTCCTGCACCACACACCCACCCTCTTTCCCACACACTGGGGGGCGTAGGAGGAGGGTCAGCAGGTGAGGAGTAAGGGATACACCAGGGCCAGGGAAGGGGTGCGGTCTGTGGGTCGAGAGTGAGGGGCACTGGCAGGGCCAGGGAGTTGCAGGTTGAAAGTGAGGGGCACCATCAGGGCAGAGAGAAGTGGAGGACTATGTCGGGAGTGAGGAGTATCAGCATGGGCAGGGGCAGGGCACCAGCATATCAGGGCCACTCAGCCCCACAAAGCAGCAAGAAGGCCAGTCACAGCTAGACTTGCATCCTGGCGAGTGAAGGGGCCAGAAGGAGCTCAGATTTTCCATGATTAAATACCCCAAAATATATAAGTATTTAGAATACATTTTATAATGACTGAGGCATTGATAAGCTTCTAATTTGCTTTAAAATGGTAAAAATATCAATAAAACATTATGTTCCGCTGATACATACATATACACATACATTGTGGTGTTTCATTTTAATTGCGGAAAAAACACAGATGGGGGGATTAATCAGAGCATTTTTTATTATTTATCAGATTTGGGGATTTTTCAAAAGAAAAAACCAGGATCCCTGCCAATCACAGTCATGGTAGTGTGCAACTAATATAAAGCATAGTGTCAACAACAGACAGCCAGTGTTCTCTCAAAAATAGAGTAACACTTAAAAAAATTGCTAGCAATGCGCCTGAAATAGTTTCTAACATAAGTAAAGAGATTTAGTCAAGAGTTTATTCGTCCATCTGTTCCATGGGATTACACTGGGCTCTTTCTATAATATTACATGAATGACAAAGCCACAGTGTTTAAAATTGTTCTCTAAAAACAAAAACATCCAGCAATTGTTCAAAAGAATCTCAAAACATACCACTAAACAAAGCCACTACAGCCCAGTTTTAGAACAAAATGGTTTAGAGTATTTATTTTAAGCAGGACAATGAGGTCATTGGCCTAAATACATTTATTTGTTAACCTTTGTTATCTTAGTGTTAGACAAGGATTGGCTAGTGTACTTCAAATTTGGGGGCAGTGAATTGTCTCTAGGAGAAATGTCTTTTCAAATTTGAAACATTAACTGTTCTTTTATAACCCTGAATTAGTAATTTACATTCCAAACAATTTTTCTAAACTTGTAACTTATATTAAATTAAAATAATAACAGAACCAGAATTACTAAGCACAGATTGTGTATGAGGTTAGCAAAACAGGACCCATAATGAAGAGCACAGTACCAGTATAAAACGAAATATTGCAGGACCAAATGTTACTAAAAATATAATATAAACTTTGCCCCAAATCATCTCCTGAACTCTGTTTTAGTCTAAAGAAACAGCAAAGCAACAGAAAACAGAAGATTTAAATGTGCTGTTGTGATATTTGAATATGCTATAAGAGTGTGCTATATGAATGTGCTCTTCTGATATTTATTTCTACTACACATAAAAATCAAAGGTATTAACAATAACTGAAAAAATTACAAAAACAACCTAGTGAAGTTCATTATCAGAGTCCAGAAGTTCCAGCTGTCACTTCCATTTGAACTATTATTCAGAAGAGAGTTTGCTGCGTATAAGCCTCACAAACCAAAAATAGTTAACTACTGAATTTTACGAGAAACACAGGACAAAAATAACAGCTTTTGTAGGTCAGGATTGAACTATATTAAGCAGAACTGCGTGGGAAGTTTACCTGCACCTGGGTTACTCAGGGTGCAGCCTCAGGAAAAAACAATGATGGAGGTTGGGACATGGCACCCACCCTCTGGGCACTAATCCACCACTGAACTGGATCAATCCAGTTGCTGGAGCCCCACATTTGCAAGCCACATCAAATGGTTCCACGGGCTACATCTGGCCCATGGGCCACAGGTTTTCAACTCCTAATTTATACCAGGGGGGCAACCCACCTACAATAATAATTCTATATATGGAAAATGTATACATTTGTATAATAATCCAGGTATAGAATCTAATTATTGGAGATTTGCCTTGAATTTATTCCCTTCCCACTGCCAAAGCTGGGAAAATACATCTAGGGATGGAGGCGAAGCGGGTAGCCCCCTTGACCTCTGCACCCCCCAACTTCTTCCCCCCCGCCCTTACTGTCAGACTCTGCTCTCCCTGAGCACATGGAAGTGATGATCAATCTGAAAACATTGACTTTGAAAAAATATACCTGTAGTAATGTGAATTCTTCCAGAATCAATGCATTTTACCTTTTTTTTTTTTAACACAGGTACTCAATAAAGAAACTTTTAAGCAGCACTTTTGCACCTACTTATATATAGTACAAAGTATGCATGATATTAGTCCAAAGCCAAAAGACTCATGATTTACCATACAGTTCATAGGGCTGGACCACAGCAGTCAACAACATTTCAAGCTTTCTGTTGCTTTGGTGTTGGCACCATAATCTTTTGATAATGGTGCTGAAATATTATTTGCTGTCCACAAGATCTCTTAAACTGCCCCAGTACTGAAGAGGTCAAGGTGGGTGAGATCCCTTTAACACTCATAGCTTGCCTTCCTTCAAAATTACGGTTGACAGGACATCCCCTTCTGTAATTTGAAGTCCACCTTGCATGCCTTTGGGATTTTTTTCCTCTTCCTTCCTAAGGAAGAGTCTTCTCCCAACAGTACTTTCATCCTTCTTGTCTGACTAGGGGCTGTCAGTGTTGCTCTGTTCTCCCTCCTGAGCTGGTGAAACGTAAGAGGATATATATATAGGGAAATGCCTAAAAGGTGCACATAGTCGAGCATGAGTCTCTATCACTACCATCCTCTGGAATGAATGCTCCTTCCTCGGAGAGAAAGAAGTGTCTGAAAATTACCATATCGTCTTCTATACCAAACCTTCCCTCCCCCAACATAAGGTGCACGTTCTGTTTCGGGAAGGCAGAATGAAGAAAAAAAGATTTTTCCAGTCATGGGTGAACGGTGACCACAGGGGATCCTGACTGCAGTGGCTGTGGCTGCGAAAGGAATAACACTGTAGCCTTGATCCTAAAGAATGAACTCCAAGGCTCCCTTCCCTGAGGCTGAGAGAGAAAAGCAAGGCAACCACTCTGTAGCAGTGTTTCCCTAACTATACTCCTCCCTGCTTCTTTTTCAACAAAGAAAAATCAGCTTACTTACTTAAGACATGTCTTAATTTTGGAGAGCTGAGTTTTGGGGAAGAGGTGCATATGATATGCAAGTAAATATGGCAATTTCAGAGATCTAAAAGAAACTGTCATTCCAACCTTCAGAGAATAATACAAGTAACATGAAAGGATAAGTAGTTTCCTCACAACTTGTTCACAGCTTGCAGGGTTACTGGTTTATCTGGCTGATAGGCCAATGGAAGGATAATCTACTGCAGCAATGAGTTTTGTGACAGCTGTAGAATACACCTTAACAGAACTAGGCTCAAAAGCAGGCTGGTTTCAACAGCAAACCAGAGTCTATTTATCATTCTTGCAGTAGAAGAAAAAAATTGCAGCCAATGCTGCTGATGGCTTAAAGAGGTTCAGAGCAAGACAGTTTACATAACTGCTAGGATAGTAGCTTTAAGTACAAACAAATTAAACAAGGTTATAAGTTTTGCAAGGAACTCCTATTCTCTTTTAAAAGCTGCTCTGCAAGGACAGAAAAGGAAGAAGGGTTACAAGTGTTGCTCATTGAATGACCTGAGAGCAGAGCTTACTGGCATGTTTTGGGCTTCCTACACAGATAAATCTACCCACGTGTGTATGCCGGTACAGGCAATCCTTGGGCTTCTGACACAATTGGTTCCTGAAAATCGCATCTTAAGTTGAAACGTTGCAACTCAGAACTGATTTTCCCATAGGAAACAATGTTATAAATGGAGATTGGTTCCTGAACCAAGGTCTGAAATTCTATTTTCATCAAAATAACCCAGAATTTTGTACTCAATCAATTACAGATAAGTAATATAGCTACATTAATATATTTATCTTGTAAATAGCAATCATATTGATTTGTAAGAACTTCTTTGAGGTGACCTTGCTGGACTTTTTGAAGGGCTCTTGGTTGGACTTTTTGAAGGGTTCTTGGCTAGAGTCTTCTCAGGAGTCTTGGCTGCAGGTTTTTCTGGAGTCTTGTCTGCTTTCTTAAAGAAAGTGTCCAAGCAAGTTTGGACAGATGTTCTCCAGGGAGATGGGCAACGTAGCAAACTTGTTAGTTGCCGTAGCGTAGAGTCAGATCAAGCATTGTAATGTCCAAACTGATGTCAGAAATTTGAAACAGGGTGTCAATTTATAAACATTGTTAGTGTGAAATGTTATAACTCAAAATGTTGTAAGTCGAGGACTGCCTATATAACTACAACATTACAGCTATGCTGTTAACTTGCCATGCACATGCTGTCAGAATTTAAAGTGCCTTTTCCAGTTTAGTTTCTGGCTTAGCTAAAGTGATATTATACCATTCAAGTTCTGCCAGTACATTTCCTCATGTAGACATATCCTCAGCTTGGTTTTAAGTACCAGAATGCCAAATCAGATCCTCTGTTGTGATGCCAGCATCTGACATCAGTATATGACAGCATGAAGCTGGTTACTGGTAAAGGAAAGGATCTGCCTGGCATTGCTTATAGCTAGGCTCTTCACTTTGAGGAGGAAGGGTTCCAAGTGGGGACAGCTTTTACGCTTCAGGGTTCACTGTGATTCTCAGCTTCCCATAGTGTTAGACAAATGGAGCCTGTGATGCCTGCTGAGATGGGAAACATCTACAGCGAGCAGGCCAATTCTGATAGCCACGTTAAGTATATAAGCCACTTATCCCTAATACATCATTGATATAACCAAAATGTTGAACTTCAAAGTCTCCATCTGCTTGTGAGGAACCACTGTGAGAAAGGAGACAAGTAGTTCTGATGATGAACCAAAAGGACTTTACAGCCAGGAACAGGCATTACATTTTTACCAGTGTAAGTGATCAGAAACTGGTCTATACCTGTAACAGAAGTTTGGCCCACACAGACTGGTTTAAAAAGGAAAGAACTTGATCTAAGATTTGCACCCCTTGTCCCACCAAAGAGTGAATGTGTGTTCTGTTCACCACTGATTTAAACTATACTGTTTACAGAAAATTCATAATTTAGATCAAGTCTGCCTTGGGCTTTTTGAATGTCTGTACCTAGCCTGCATTGCTTTTTTCAGGCTGATTAAGCCAACTGTTTCTTTAATTCTAAGCACTTTACTCACAATAATTTAAATAACATTTCTGGAGCTGTACATTTGTGCAATTAAATCAACTATTATGCAATCTAAGGAAGAAAATGTGAATCCCAGCTCAACTATTGCCTATGTAGTTCCAGCTGCACGTTGTGCACTCAAGTGATTTATAATAATTTCTGGTTTAAAAATGAAACGAGGAAAAAAATTGGTAATATTCTTTTAAATATATATTTTACTGACACTCAAAAGTTTGAGTTTCCCTCAGTGCTGTAAAGGGAATCTCACATAATCATCAGTTAATGTTCCCCTAATATAAGCTCTTAACAACTGATGTGAAGAACAAACTAAAGTAATGAAAATATGTATAAAAACACACCTTAAACATTGCATTTTTGTCTTTAAGTCCACAAAGCCGTTAAAATACAGTTTTAATTTATTCCTTTCATTTGTGATAGTAACATGACACTTAATTTTCTGTTGATGACAGCTTCTTTCTTTAAAGGCTGAAAATAGTATTGAAATTTCTACCTGCATACATGTTATTTCCTAGTAAACAGAATAAATTATACTTAACGCACCTTAATAAGATGAGTTGTAAATCCACAAATGTATTTTATAATCGTTTTTTAAAAGTGTTCACGAAGAGTTTTAAATACTAATTTAAGATATTTAAAGTCACTGAAATTGCTAAACTCCACATATATTTTTTCTTAGAATTAAGTTTCCTTCTTAGATTTCCTCATTCTAACTTTGACACTGAGAAACTGTGCACATATCTACTGTACAACTGTAGATAAGGTAGATGTAAATGTGTAACTGTTGTACCAGAAGATACAAGTTAGCTTTAATGTGGTTAGCTCAGGTACTAACAGCACCTAGGACTGTGTGTCAGCCCCCACACAAGTGCATACCCAGAGTCCTAGGTGGAAGAGCAACATTTAACAAAGAATCTTGAAGAAGAAATTCCAGTTTACACCTTAAAAAAAAAAAAATTAAAAAAAAAAGACTCTCCCCCTTTTTTCACCTTTTCAGCTGCAGTAGATATACATATGCTCAGACTAAGATGGTAGAGAAAGAAAGGAAGGAATAGCTCTTTCTGCAAAACTAGCATCGATTTTTCCTGGATACCGCACAACCAAATAAAGACAAGCCCCTTGTTTTTGGAAGGCAGAAAGTTAAAAAAAAAAAAAAAAAAAAGATATTCCAGGGTCATAGCCAACTGGGTGACATCAGGTAAGTTCTCCTGAAACAAAGGATGTCCAGAAAGTGTGTTATTTGAGAAGACGGTCTGGGTGTGGCATTGGGAACTTCCTGGTGTGGTAGGGAAGCAACAAGATTAGGCCCCAGACCCTTCCAAGGGCAGGAGTAAGACTGCTTGTTACTTCTTTATTGTAAATAACTCTTTCTGCAAGTTCCTGTAAATAATAACGGTTGTTTCTATGCCACATGCCTCAGCAAGATATACAAGCTGCCCTAAGTCAGCTTGGTTTCTCTTTCACGCAAAAGCTACAGCCTCAGCCAGTAGCTACAGCTATGGGATGGTTAACACAGGACTCCACCCCTTTTACTTACAGGGACAGAGAGAAGTGGCAGACATCCTGGCACTTGACAGCTAACAGAACACAGTTTTTGTGAATGTTTTCATTCCAGTGATGTAAAAATCAGCTTTCCCCTTTAGCCTCCGATTTTGGAGGCTAATTTTGGGGAAAGGGGCATGTGCGGTATGCAAATATATATGGTAAATTACATGCAAAACTCAAAGGTCAATCCCAGCTGACAACTACTGTTCAATTTTATTGGTTTTCTTCTCAAGGGAGAATGGGGCAAAAAGTAACCTGACCCAATTGTGCTCATGTAATTACCTGCCCCCAGTTCCAGCAGACATGGAAGTGATGGGGCAGGGGTTTTTGTTTGGGTTTTTTTTGTATTGTGGGGGTTGAGGAGGATTGTTTTATTGGAGAGGAAGGAGCATCCATACCGGGTGGCTTACATATGCTGCTTAATCGATAAATACTACCTACACACTGCAGAAAGCCCTAGCTTAACTTGTGGTGTTCTGTTTGGGAGAGAGAACGTATTTTTCTGCTGGTCAACTACCATGTAATACTGCTTTTGTCACGTGATTCTACATTTCTTTGGGAGCAATTATACTATTGGAATTTAACTCTGATTTCCTGGCTACAATAGGAAACTGACCTCTTTGCTGACAAAGTCTGTAAACAGGCTCACTTAAACCTATTCAGTGCTAGCTTAGGTAAAATCTTTTATAGTCATTACAGCTTGATTAACACTTTCTGTATGTAATTTATGTACTGCGTACAAAATTTGTATGGAAATATATGCCCAATGTAAGTGGAATGACAGAGAAAACCTGCCTTTAGAATTTTTTCTTTGGTTTGGACCTTCTGTAAAGTATCAATTTCCATCCTTTGTACACTTAATATAGCAAAACTGTAGAGAAATGTCTAACATGACATTTACAAAGTGGAACTGGCAACACTGGTCAGTTCTCAAGCACATGGATCTACTGTCCAGAATCCATGACCATGTAGTGGCACACTACTACAATTTAGTATAATACTAATCATGGAATTTCAGTACATCCACACACTAACAGGTAGGAAGGGGAGAACCCTTGATCACCCATAAAAAGTTTACTTTGGCTCTGCAGGAGAGGAGAATATGGATACAAGCTTGGGTGAAGAGGTAAGGAGAGAAAGAGGTTTTTTGTTTGTTTGTTTAACTTCACCTCAATTAATATCATTTCTAAAGTTAGGACAACTGATTACAGCCATTCTGTAAGACATGTTTGGTTTTATCTCCTTGCCAAATATACTAAGGCCAACAGTGTTTATTTTGTATGGCTATATTTAAAAATGTAGCCGTGCTGTAATTACTGTGCATCAACAGATGGGCTCTGAAATATTCAGTGTAGTCATGAAAAGGATGGTCTCTGGCTCAATGATTCATTGTTAAAAGGAAGAACATAGCTTTATTTATATTACTAATGCCACATGGAAGGATTGTTTATACAATCTTATTTAATGCTAATTTATGATACAGCCAATGTTCATTCCGAGATCCCCATCTTCTAAACTAGTAGCAATTAATATTTAATACTAAAGACTAGCCATTTAATACTAAAGACTAACAACTTGGTGTGTTGTTATTATCTTGATCCTATAAATCAAATCAGCCAAAGCATTTAAGCATTCAAACGATACAGTAATTCAGTGCTCACATCACCTTTAGAAATGGCTCTCTTTACTTCAGCCAATTAACCTGCAGAAGTTTGCATCTCTACAACTTATTCGATTTAATGTTAATCAGGCTATACCTGATTTTTATTACATGCTCAAATGATTTTCTAAGCAAGCAACCTGACTGTACTGTGCAACTGATACTGCTGTGAGCTACAAAGAATAAGGTATTTTGCAGTTTTTTAAACAACCCATTTTACTTTTTCAAATATTTTGGCATGAAAGGTTGCCAGCAAAGACAGACAGGTATTACTGATGTCTTCAATCCAAGTTCATCAGTGACATCTTGAGTCATTCTGTCTGTATCACACACCTGCACATGAATAAGGTTAAACATGCAGATACCAGTCTACATACAGCTGTCTCTCACTCTCAAAAACCAGTTAACATAAGAATGGCTATTTACTGGGTCTGACTATAGGTCCACCTTGCCCAGTATCCTGCGTCACACAGGGCATGTCTACACATTCATTAATATGCTGCAATTATGGCACATTAAGTTTAGTAATTGTAATGACAGGTACTAAATTAATGTGCTATAATCAGTACTACTGCACATTAGTGCAGATGAATTTTTTTTTAGTGACATTAACACACATTAGACTAAATCTACTGTGCATTAGTATGAGTTTTGCCTGCCATGCTAATGCAGGGTAGATTTAGTCCTCTGTGCATTGTCTCGTGTAGACACACCCACAGTGGCAGAGAATGGATGGTGAACGGAAGAGTGAACTGGGTATGATCAGGGTCTTTTTCTACTGTTCCTCTCTAACTTGTGGACTCTAGCATTTAAGGTCTAGGAAGCTTTGATTAAGAGGTTATACCCCTAACTCCTATGCTCAATATCTACTGATGCACCTTTCCTTCAAGAATTTGTCCCCTTCCTTTTTTAATCTAGCTAAGCCGTCAACTTCCACAAAATCTGGTGGCAATGAGTTCTGCACTTCAGTTACATACGGTATGAAAAAGAACTTCTTCTTGTTAGCTTTAAACTTGTTGTCTACTAGTTTCATTTTGTTCTTGTATGTATTATAAGTATTGTGACCATGTTATTTTTAAGGAAATCCAGGACACTGCCTCCCCTCTGCCTGATCCCTGCCCCAGGCAGGAAGAACAGTGCCCAGCCCAGCCTGCCCCCTACTTAGGAAGATGCCAAAATACAAGTTTGCTCCTTCCCCCCACACAAGCAATCTGCACTCACAGCAGCGTTCTTCCCCTGCCTTGGCCGATCCCCAACCCAGGCAAGAGGAGCAGTGCCCAGCCCAGCCTGCCCTCTGTTTCTGGCTGCTACTTGGCAGGAGGCAAGCCAGGCAATGCAGGCTGGTGCAGTTCCAGGGTAGTGCCAATCCAGAACTTTTATTTCCATTTGCACCAACCAGCAGGGATGGCCTATGAAATCCGGGACTGTCCCAACCAAACCAGGACATGTGGCCATCCTAATTATAAGACAGTAAATAATAAAATCCCATTTACAATCTCTTTGCCGTTTAGTACTTTGTTAACCATTATTATGCTCTGCCTCAAGCATCTCTTTTCTAGGCCTAGCCTCTTTAGCCTCTCCTCACATGGAAGATCCTCCCTACTGCTAATCATTCTTGTCACCCTCCTCCGTACCTTCTCTAGTTTTTCTCTGTCCTTTGGAGGTGTGGGAACCAGAACTGGGCAGTATTCAAGGTGTGGATGCACCATGGATTTATAAAAGGGGCATAAAGATGCTTTCAGTTTTGTTTACAATTCCATTTTTAATAATCCCCAACACTTTTGTTTTCCTTTTTGACAGCTGCTGAGCACTGAGCTGATGTTTTTAGTGAGCTGTCTACAATGACTGCCAGATTTCTTTCCTCTGGGACAACAGCTAGTGTATAGCCCATCATAGTGTTTTGGGTTATTTTTGTCCAGGTGCATCACTTTACACTCATCTACTCTGAACTGCATTACCTCTTAGTTGCCCATTAGCTCAATAGTGCCGGATCCTTCTGTAGTTCCCTACAGCCCAGCTTGATCCACTTTGAATAATTTTGTCATAGGCAAATCTGACCACTTATCTACTCACCCCCTTTTCCAGATCATTTATGAATATGTTAAAAGAGCACTGGTTCCAACAGATACCAGTTTACTTCTTTTAATCCTGAAGACTGAACATTTATACTCACGCTTTGCTTTCTATCTTTGAGCCAATTTCTAATTCATGAATGGACTTTCCCTGTAATCCCACAACTACCTAATTTAGTTAAGAGCCTCCAATAAGGAACCCTGTCAAAGGCTTTCTGGAAGTCCAATATATAATGTTAACTGAATTGCCCTGATCCAGCTGCTTACTGCCTCTCTAGTTGGTCGGTGCAGCATGATTTCATTGACAAAGCCATGTTGATTCCTCCCCAGCAAGTCATGTTCATCCATGTGCTGAACAATTATTTTTTTATTATTGTTTCTAGCAGTTTTCCAGGAACAGAAATTAGGTTCACTTACCTGTAGTTCCTCGCATCTCTTCTCTAGCCTTTTTAAAATACTGGAGTCACGTTGGCAACCCTCCAGTCCTCTGGTGCTGTTTTTAGTGATAGGCTGAATACTGCCATTAGGAGTTAAACAATTTCCAATCTAAGCTCCTTCAGGACCCTAGGGTGAATGCTATCAGGTCCCAGTGATTTGTTACTGTTTAGTTTATCAATTTCCACTATAACCTCATGTTTTGAAACATCAGTTTGAGTCTGCTCCACTGACCTACCCCTTAGAGAAGAGGGGATCTAGTGATGGAATTTCCCTAACAACTTCCACAGTGAAGATAGATGCAAAGAATATTTCTCAGCAATGGCCCCGTTTATCCTTTAGTGCCCCTTTTTCACCTGGATCATGCAAATGTCCAACTGACACCCTGGCAGGTTTTCGGCTAATGGTACACATGGACCCAGAGGTGAAAGAGTGGAAGAAAAAAGTGGGTGGAAAAAGAAAGAACTAAACCTTGATGTGAGGGAAAAGAAGTAAAACAGCACTGAGACAACCAGCTTAAAAAGAATAAAAAGTATAGTAGCAGTGAATAGGAACGTGTGCTGAGAAACTAACACGGCTCATAAAAAAGGATGATTTCATACTGATTAACAAAGATTCAATGCAAAGCACAGTCCAAAAATGGCCATCACTGTTATTCATCACAGAAGTTGGAGCAAGGTGTCAACCACATGCTGCTTAGGAGCATGTCATATTACCATTTTGCAAACATTTGTACATTTTACAGCAGGGGTGGGCAAAATGCAGCCCGGGGCCAGATTCAGCCCATGGGGCCCCTAAAAATTTAGAAAATTAATATCAATCTGCCCTGGGCTGCCTGATGTGCAGCCCTCGATGGCTTGCCAAAACTCAGTAAGCGGCCCTCTGCACAAAATAATTGTCCGCCCCTGCTTTACAGTATCTGATCATACGCTATACAAATAGCCTACCTGCTCTCTCTCTGTGAAAAATGTTTCTGTGTGCAATGACTTTCTAGACTTTTAGATTTTTTTTTTTGTCAGCAATTGTTCTTCTTCCATTATTAATTCTAATTAGGGGAAAAAATGATTAACTCTATACTGCATATCTTGGCTTTTATAAATTCTTAACTGTATGTGAAGTTTAAAGAAAAAAAGAGAAATGCTGAAAAACCCCTAAACAACAGTGATATTAATGAGATTACAGAGGCCTAAACTTGAAAAAAGCATGTTGCGTCTCAGACATTCAACCACTGCAACCAACATCTAAAATTGCCATATTTACTCACATATCACATGCACCTTTTCCCCAAAGATTAGCTCTCAAAATTGGGTGCATTTCTTAAGCAGGGAAGTTGATTTCTGCACCGGAATTAAAGCACAGAGATGCCGTAATGGCTGCCAGGGATGTCCTTCTTTTCCAGCCACAGAAGGGCAGAGTGCACTATATAGTTCACAGTTCAGCAGCAGCTCTGAGGGAGTTAAAAACTGTAGATTTTTCTACAGCACCACAGGTTAGGATTCTGTCAGGACTAGAAAAAAAACTTTTCTTCATTCTGGCTTTCCAAAACAAGATCCGCGTCTTTTTTCTTTTTTCCTTTTGAGGGGAATGGGGCGGGGGAGAGGGGTGGCAGTTCACAATGAAATACAGCCATGGATCTAAAAAGGATTAGAAGAAAATAAATATTTTCTCTATTTTTTCCCCGTGTGTTTAACCTAGTGAGTTTAAGAGCATTTTGTGTATATTCCATTGCCATTGTGTTTCCCCCCAAAAGTAAATTTCTTGTTTTTTAATGTGGAATTTTTATACAGGAAAAAAAGTAAGAGAAAACATTTAAATTAGGAAAATGGTTGTTAAACCAGGGCATATGCAGAGATAAAACTATTTTTAACTCATGTTTTTGCAAACTATTTGCTTTAAAGTTTAAAAATAAATTATACTCAATAAATAAGATGTACCCTTGGAGGAGTAAATATGTAAACAATGAAAGACTGATGGCATGTGTCTATAATACAGGGTTGATTATCTGGAAGCCAATTATTCAAAAAGTCAATTTAATGGGAAGGTTCTATCTTAACAAAAACATCAGCCCACAGTTTGGTTGGATTATCTGGAACAATAATGACACTAGTTTTTCTGGATAATTGATATTTTACTATACTTCAGTAATCAGAAAGTAGGCTGTAGAAGTAACTAAAGGATAGGCTTATATAATCACCTCTCCATTAATATGTTCAGATATTAAAGTATACAGCCATCACTCTTTTATGTTGGTAAAATGGTTATACAATAAGTTGCATGAGAATAAGCATTCAAAACTAAGAGGACTTCTAAATATTTACAAATGCCCTTAAGTCAATTCAATACTGATACATTCAGTGACAAAAAACTATGGCATTTATAAATAATGGAAAAGAATAAAATAGTCAAGTAACAAATTGAAATAAAGAAGAGACTGGAAATTTACAGTTCCCACTCCCAGTTGCTATTTGCACATTTCTGATTGTTTTAAATATTTTTTTAAATGGTTCATACATATAGAATAATTGCAATATTTATGTATACTCTCTATGCTACATAATTTAAATATTTTAAAGCAAAGTAGGTGTACACATCCCTACATTCAAAAAGCACCATAACGAAGCATCAAATATAAGATGACCCTGAATATAAGACAACTCTCACTGACTCAATTCTATGCATGAAAAATGTATAAATTTGATGTAATTTTTCCAGGCATAGAATGTAATTATTGGAGGCAGGGGGGAGAGGGAGGTATCAAGTGGCTCTCCTGCCCCCAGACCCCCCACTTTTTGCCCACTCCATCCTCCCCTCATCCCTTACTATCATACTTTGCTCTCCCTGAGCATATGGAAGTAAAAGCCAAATGTGAAAACTCTGACTTTGAAAAAATATGTCTGTAATAATTTACATACAGGCAAATTATTATAGGTACACAGACTTAGTTCATCCAGAAACAATGCATGTTACTGTTTTTGAAATTGCTGCAAGGTTTAACACAGGCACTCCATAAGGACGCTTTTAAGCAGAACTTTTGTACCTACATATATACAGCACAAACTATCCACAACATTTTTCCAAATCCAAAGGGCTCATAATTTACCATACAGTTCATTGGGCTAGGCCCTAGCAGTCAAAAGCATTTCTAGCCATGGTGACCCCCTAGCTCAGCACTGCTCCACGTGTATTCCAAATACTGCCATAGAAGTTCTAATTAGTTCCCCACTCATGACTGGAACTGGGTGCTCTTATCATGAGTCCTGGGATCCTGCAAAATGTATAAGCAAATGAGGTATAGGGCAGCCTAGTGCAGCTCCACCTCATGCAGGCCAGGGCCACACTGATCATATGCAACAGGTTGACAGATGGGGTGACAGAGGGATTCTGGGTGAACTGTTTGGGACCCTATTAAGTGATATTTGCCAGACATTTAAAATGGGTGAAGAAACAGAAATCACTGAAAATGGGAAAGAAAGGAGCAGCTCAGATGTGGGAATGAAGAGGCAGAAAAAATGTATTCAATATAGTGGCTCACCATGACTTAAAAGTTGCTACAGATGGGGGGGGCAGGGAATCGAGTACAATGGGTATTACCATATATCTTACTCAGGTAGGCTGCACTAACCTACATTTGTGGTGTTTCCCCAATACTGGCCACGAGGCTTTATAGTTATGCTCAATGTTGTATGCGTTTAATGAACTTTGTAGTTGGTTTTCATTACTTAGAACATGCTGCTTTTGGCAGAAGTTTAATGATATACAATATATTTAATGAGGTTTCCTAGTGTGCACATGTAAGAGAAGAAGCTTCTTCCCCCATGCCAATTAGTGGGAAAAAGTCTCATATTCAAGTAAATATGGTGTAGATCTTCCATCTACAGGCAGAACTGGTGTCACCAAATAAGCACAATAAGAGATGTGGAACAGAAATGCAATTTTATCTAATTTGTTTATATTTGTGGATAAAATCTAAAATATACAAATATTTTGGACACAGCTGACAGGCATTAAAAGATGTATCACAAGAAAAGCAAGTGAACATGACATCAACAACTGACCCCTTTCCCCAACCCTAGGTTTCCCAGAATTCTTGGGGAAAGCTATGGCATTTACAGAATGCCCTGAATATAGGTGGATCACAGCTATTTCAGAACTGTGGAAGGGAATTCCAAAGTCTTAGACAATCCCAAAAAAAACAAGCTATCAGCAACTTACTTTCCAGTAAGCCAATGGACAATATGTTGAACATTTCCAATGACTGCATCTTGTTGCCATATGGCACAGAGAAAAAAAATGGTTACTACAAGGCATGTCCAGATGAGCGTGAACTAAGAAGCATATTCTAAGCTAGCAGGTGTCAGCCTTTTTACCAGGCATGTCCTAAAGTATATCCTGTACTCTCCCCGAGAACTACTCTGATCCTCTTCCTTTGCCTTGTCAGCTGTTCTTTCTATTCCCTGCCCAACCTGCAACTCAGCTTTCTGCTCCCTCCTTGATCTGTCATATAATTGACCAGGGTTGCCCGTGCCACTTATGGCACACATACCACAGTTTGGCTATCCCAGAATTACAAAACTGAACAACAATGTCAGGTTTTGAGTCCACCCAATCCACAATATCTGTTTTGTACAGGTCAAGCCTTGACTAGATGCTCTTATCTATACCTCAGCCTGTACCTATCACCCAGAGCAAGAGGAGCAAAATACAGCCCATGGGCCAGATTCAGGCTGCCAGGCTCACTCCCCCTCCCTGCTGCAACCGAAGAGGCAGGTAAGGACCAGGCCCCCACCCTTGTGTACACACCACAAGGGTTTAGTTTGGTTTAATTCTCCCTAAATTGAAACATTGGTTTTAAAAACCCACCATTTTAATTTAGGGAGAACTAAACTGAATTAAACCCCTGTGCCACATACAAGCAGCCTTGGGCTACAAATGGGAGGGCCCCATATTGCCACCTCCTCCATCCCCTCCATTTCACTTCAGGAAGGTCAATACTCAGGGTGGCTCTTTTCCACCATAAGTAGAAAGGGAATCTTAATGTGTATGGTGAAATAAAAATTAGCTCTGGATTGCTAGTAGTTTCTGTGCTATACTCAGGTCTGTACTCAAAGTGATGAGGGTAAGGAAGATTTAAGGAATATTGATATTCTAGTTGTTTTGCTATAATCTTCCCAGTACTTTTGACAGAAAAAATGGAAGATGAAAGCCTGCTCATCCTTATTCAGTCTATGAATGTGAAATGATTTTTTTTTTTTTTGAGCAAAAGCCTCAATTATGACTGTTACAACAGCGAGAACCCTGCCCCACTTAAAGGATCCATTTACAAACTCCATCAACATTAGACCAAATTCTGAAACTGTCAGGACTGTGGGGGGTATAAAATGTATTTCTCAGTAGCAATTTAATAAAACATTCTTAATTTAATAAAATATTACTATTCTCTCCTTTTATCCAAAATAAACACATCAGTAACTAGGACATCAAGATTCATAGGTGTTAATATCTGATGTAATTCATATTTTGTTCCATTCCTCATGCTAAAATATAAATGTTGACTGAGCTCCTCTAGCCACTTTATCCAATATTCCAAAATTGCAACTCTGTTCAGCAGTGCCTGAAACTCTTCCCTGCCGGCTTCCCTTCCCATTACGTACAACCAATTGGAAAAATCCTACTTCTTTCAGCATAACATGGTAAGACCACAAATGTGCGGCTGCTGTTTCTGCTAGAAGAGTGGCAATTCATGATCCAATAGTGCAGGGAAGAAACTGTAGTCTCCCGAGTAAAATGTAGGCTTTCAAGCAAAGCAAACTATATGCAGAATAAGCACTGAAATAGCAGAACTGCTGAAACCTGAATAAATATAAGTCTCTTGACATCTGGAAACACATGAACAGCAGAAAACAAGACTGATCTTTTCAATCACAAAGCTGAGAATTAAAATATGCTTCTGAATTAAAACCACGTAAAGTCAGATAATACCAGTAATCTGAGCTTCTTTTAAGGTAACTATTCAAATAAAATTAATTTGTCACTACCATTTCCCTTAACATCTGCAAAAATAACTTTTTTCAAATGTCAATTTTGCCCTTATTTACTATGCAAAAAAACAGCACTTTCCTATATGCCAATGGAAACCAAAAAGTACAGCTATCTACATGAGTAAAATTCTTTAAATAACATAATATCCAAAGTATATTTCCTTTCAGTTCAAAATCAGTTTTAAGAAAGGTCAAATCTTGGGCCTGAATTGTTTGAAAAAGCATCTGTCTTCACGCCAAAAATTGGTACTTCAAGTGCCTGTCAATAATAACATTTCAAATAAAGATGCATCATAATGAGAGCAATTTAAAAAACTGGCAAAAACAATCCCTAACAGAATGCATTAGACACCAGGGGCACATCCAGATGAGCGCACATATGCATTTCGCTGGGGACAAACAGCAGCGGCACATAGTTGTGCTGCTATTACTTGTCCCTGGGGAACATCCATGCACACGTGCTCTGGCGCACAGCAGGTTGCACTGGGTGATGCAGGGGAAGCTGAGACCAGTACCTGGGCTGGCCCCAGCAGCCTTACCTAGAGTCCTAGGAGCCTCCTGGGGCTCCAGCACTAACTATCCAGCATGTGGAGCCTGGCCACCAAATGGAGTGAGGCTCCAGATGGCCAGGCTCTGGTTTCGGGCAGCGCGCACTGCCACCACATGCACTGTTCCACTTTTTTCAGGTGTGGAGTTGTTATTTTTTTACATCAGGATCTCCCAGAGTCAAAAAAACTGTGCCATGCTGCAAATTAGCAGTACAGGGAACACCTACATGTCCAGCATGTGCAGTTTACAGCACTGCAGAGAGATCCATGGAACCACACACAGCATTCGCATGCTCATCTGGATATGCCCCATGAAACCAACTGTTTTTGTGCCTTTTGTTTCAACTCTTACTACGTCATTATTCCGTGAGCCATTTAATTTTTTT
>JAGPOW010001167.1:1024529-1035409 GCA_030014935.1 Caiman crocodilus | reverse complement strand
GCAAGCTGCAAACAGACCTGTTGGGCTGCACAGCTCTGTGCTGGCGGCGACTGTATGCGCACCTCGGGGGAGGCTGCACTGCTCCGCTGTCCACCCCAAGGTGCACACGCAGTCGCCACTGGCACAAAGCTGATGCTGTGTAGCCCAGGGGTTGCTGACCCCTGTACTATACTATACAGAATATTAAGAACCTAGATAAATCTTCTTTCCTTCTGTTGTCAGTCTGAAAAAAGGGACAATTAATAACAAGGAATTATATACTTTGCTCCATACCTAATCAAATAGTCATGAAGTTATGGAATAGGTGTATACAGGGATAGGTTATCTTATTAACTAATATCAATAAGACTTAAAATAATGGAGAAAGAAATTGATAATGTAATTCAACATGAGCTACCTCATCAATAAGCTCTGGGATCTTTAAAAGATTACAGTAACAAACCACAACAGTAAGTTGTGGAAGTTTAGGAAGTAAAAGAAGAATGCAGTTGTTATCAAAACTGAAAGAAAAGTTTCTGTAAACAAAACTCCTTGATTTGACGTTTAGCAAGCACACTAGAATTAATATTCCAACTCTTAAAAAAAAATGCTATTGAATTTTCACAGTATACCATGGTCAGAACCTCCATTTTTCAGTCTCTTCCGAATGTAGCACCATGAACATGTTGGGGCATGAGTTCAGTAGTACTATGGTGGAAAACTTACCAATTAATGAATCATAAAAATGACTTCAGGAAGCATCTAGATCTCCTGAAAGATTTCTACTCCTAAGCAGCCAAAAGCCGCTTCAGTTTCCAATAGCATCTGAACTGAAACAGTTCTTAAGGTATCTGGAAGTTCTAATCATCATCCTTACATTGTCCAAAGTCCCTATTTTCAAGGCTACAAAGAACTGTATATGGCCATGGACCACGCCCAGAGTATCCAAGTAGTGCTCAAACTCTAATCAGCTTGTAAAATTTCTTGATTAGAGGAAAGTAGAGTATGGCTGCAGGCATGTATATACAATACTGCATGTCTTAGAAGACATATTCCATATGCTCATTTATAAAACACAGAAAAGAAGTCTAAACTATAAAGTTATGAGCTGCAACAGTTAACTATAAATAGTAATTGCAGCTGTGCCTATGCAGTATTTGATAGGACTATGATTTGAAAAATCTTGCTTGAGGCTGAATTAGACAAAGGACTACAATTTCATCCCTGTCTAACTATATCTGCATTCCAGCACCTGCAATTGTTGCAGGTAAAAATCAGGGTCTCTTGGATATCTGATTAATCTCACATTTCAGCAGCCTTTAACTAAAAAAAGGAGAGGCCAACTTTTAATAATCTGAACCCAAAATATTTCAGTTGTGAAACAACTTTTTCTTACACACAGTTTTAGCTCACAGTTTATATAAACCACAAACAAGATTTTTAATTATTCTGTATATTCGAGCAACTTTAAAACAGCCCAACTATTTAGATTAAGGAGCTGTGCTTAGTTCATACTGTAAACTAGTTTTACCATTTTTCTTATTTAAGTGCCAAAAAGTAAATATTTCACTTTACTTCTCTTCACAGTGATGTATGTGTTATATAAAAAATTCTGGGATAAGATTCTAAGAATATTTTATTTTAAAATATATTGGCAATGCTTTAAGAAACCTATATAAAATCCAGATGCTCTCTGGAAGCTATTGTAAATAGACTTTTTTAGTAATTTTTCCACTGCATCTAAGAAGGTAGTAGTAAGGAGATGTATCAGAGTGAAATTCTGGAAACTTTTGATGCTCTGGGTTGGGGGTGTGGTATATATACACGTGTGTGTGTGCGCGCGCGCACGTGTACATGCGTGTAAAAATAATACTTAAATATATGTAATGCAGGCATTATAATAAATACTTATATTCCTACTAATCACAGTAGTCCTAGAGAACCAAAGACCAGAACATTTCTAATCATTGCTAACAGGTTCCCAAAATAAGCAAAGCAGAAAGGCATATGCTGTTAGATACCGTCTATCCACCTGTCTTGCTCCACAAATGGTATTTGTGATACCCTCTTCTTCTGTAAAAATAATTTCTGATTTCAGAAATAATATTAACCAAACTAAAAATTCCTCTTGGGGCACTTCCTCTTCCTTAATAAATTCTGCCCTCCCTCCACATCCAAAATGGTTCTCTATTTTAATCTCCTCAACTACTCCCTCACTCCTGAGTCTTTCCTCTGCTTTAATTCTTGCCTACCCTGCTACACAAGGCTACACAATCTTTTTCTTTCCCCTGTTCAGTTCCCTTCCAGCAGGAGGTTCCAATGCCCTTCCTTTTAGTACTTCTTAACCGGTCACAGCTCCTCCTCTTTATTCCTAGGGTTACAGGCTCCCTCTGATCCTCTTCTTTTAATCCAGCCTCACCACAGTTCATAGATCCTTGTCTGCTGATTCTCTGGCAGCTAGTCAAATGTTTGCTTCCTCTACTTTAGCTCCCTGCCCCTACCAACCATGAATCTCTGGCTGCTCACCCCTGCTATGGATGTTGAACCCTGAAGTGAGGAGTCCATGTCTTTTTAGACCTATTTTAATGTACCCTGAAGGGTGGTGGACAATTACAGACAAAACTTCAAGGGGTGTTTTTCCACTTTTATCTATGGCTAGAGCTGTCCTAGCCCCAAGCTATGTTTTCAACAGGAAAAAGGTGCTTTGTAATACATATTAGCTGCCCCCGAGATTCTACCTTAACCAGCTTACATGTTAAAACTGTGGATTGCTTTGCCTACAGCCTTGCATTTACAGTTAGTCAATACAACTTTTTTCCCCACATGAAGACATTACTTAGGGTGCTTTTGTGCTGAAAGGAACAAACAGTACCAATTGCTCCCTCACTCCTTTTGCTACCCTTTATTAGATTATATAAGTACAAAAATGCACAACCTAGAAGAAACAAGAGTATCTAAACCAGCCTTTACAAATATTTAATTGATGTTGGATCAAATGGCAGTCAATTAACTTGAGATAAAAATTACTGTGTGTAGACATAACCTATGGCACAATACTGAATGGCTGAAACCTGTCAATCACTCCTCCCTGATCCTAACTCACCTCCTGTTAGTTCTGTTACTGTACTGCTTGAAAATAAGAAAAAAGGCAGCTTCTTGTTTGTTTAAAAAAAAAATTAGACATTAAGTAAGTAAGGCTTAGTCTCAGTAACCTCCCATTGGCAACTGTCACTATTTGAAAGCAAAAGTATTGCCCGTTTTTGTAGTCCTAGCACTATGTCTTTGAGCATAAAAGGCAACATACTTGGAATTCTTACCAAAACAGTTACAGCAACAAAGCAAGAATGTACTTAACACTACTTTACATGTGATTTTTAAAAAGCACAAACACTTATGTATTCACCAAGATTTCTAATATGCAAATATTTTTAATACAACAATCATTTCTTCAGGATAGGAATCCAAGTGTCAAACCTCTTTAAAGTTGTCAGTAAAGTGAGGATACTATTGACATAAACTATAATAGCTAAATATATTTAAGTTCACATTTATTTTCCTAAAATATGTTCCACAATATGTATGTGTATTTATGTTTGTAGGTGCATTCTGTTTTGAGCACAAGCTGCCAGATGCTTTAATACAGTTGATTGATGCTCACTGGGAAACAGCATGAGACTGTCAAATACGTTTCATCTGTGAACTAAACGAAAATTTTAAACTTGATTTCCAGAGGTAAAAAAACTATATTAAACTACTACTTCCCACAGTCTCCAAATACTGTGAATGGAGAGAAATCCACATGCCAAGCAATGTTTTCATATTAGGAAAGTGGATAAATGCAACTTCCACTTTATTTTTGCAAGGTGATACGAAGTACTACTGCTTTGAGCTAACTTGTTAACATGCTGTGGAAAGCAACCAGCTGCAATACTGTGCTGTAACAAATATGAAGCACAGTACTGGCAACAAGGCAATACAGTTAAGGGGGAAAAATACAAGCAAACAACTCTCAGCTTGTAACAAACAGGTGCTACCAAAAACCCATAGTCTCACAAGTTTTGGTCAAATGACTATATGCGTGGTTCTAAGGGGAAATTAAATATCTAAGTAGTTTTTAAAGCTAAAAGTTTTCAAAAGCAGACATTATTTCTCTATTAGAAACGTGAGTTTAGGCTTAGGGTAGGTAAAGCATTAAAAATTAAACAGCTGGAGAGCTTTGACAATTTGGAGAAACAAAGAACTGCCACTGTTCGGACTTATTATACAAACAATTGTAGAATCGACTTCACTTTTTCAGCCCAAGTTAGAATCAGTAACGTGACCTTAGAATCTACTCAATTATCTCTGTGAACTACTCCAACTACTGGCAAGCAAAAAATTATTTACAAATAAAGAAAAGATGGTGCAGGAGAGAGAGATGCAGCAATAAATCATCATTCATCTTGAATTATGTTATCCTACCTTTTGTTAACAGGCTTCTCATCCTTTTCATAGGGCCTTATGAACCATTTTCCAATCCTTACGAAGTTTTTATCCATTAGGCACCTACAAAATAATTTTTGCATCAATTATTAACTATATATCTTAAATGTTAATTAGGCAATAAATGTGAATATACAGCAAAATGTCCATCATAAATTTCAAAATTTCATTTTTCATGTTCAAAGTTTCTGTTCCTTTTTATTTACCTGTGCTGGTCTAGCCATCTCCCTAATCACTCTTTTTTGCAACATTAGTGATTACATATAGTCTTAATTCTCCATTTGTTTCTCTTATCAAGCAATTGCTCTCGTTTCTAACCTATGTACATGCACAAAATCCTTCCCATTGATCCATCATTCTCTTCTTCATGTTCCTCTTCTAACATAATATTATAAGTAATTAATAAATCAATTACCAGGATGATGTCTGAAATGCACAACAGTTACATCTAGAAGTACACCAGTACACTGGTCCCATATCAGATAGGCAGTGATATAGGGGAAATTGACTGTATCGGAAATAGGCTTTTTTTTGCCCGAAGCGGCTGATAATGTGGCACATAAATGCCCTGTGCATATGCACAGCCACAGCATGCAATGGGCCAAGAGCACAGCCTGAAAGCTTGGGAGACCAGTGTTGGACTGGTAAGTCTGGTGTAGGAAGAGGAGTGCGGGGGGAGGGCAGGGGCATGGTGGGGGGGGGGAGATCAAGGCCCTCACGGTGAGGGAGGGAGTAGAGCTGGAGCAGGTAATGCTCAGCCAGGGCAGGGTGCGGGACAGAGCCACAAGCGGCTGGTCCAGGGGGCAGAGGCAGGGCAGCTCCTATGCTGAACACACCCTGGGAGGGCATGGGGAGGTGTGCCCTGGATTTGCGCATGGGGCAGGGCAGGCTGGGGCAGGCTGTTGCTGCAGGACGGCGGCAGCGGTGGGTTCTTCCCAGCTGGGGCAGGGTGAGGAGCTAGGCCAGGCTGTGTTTGGACAGGAGGCAGCGATGCTACGAGTGGATTACAGGGGGGTTATACCAAATTTTGGAGGAGCTAAAGCCCCTTCAACAGCCCCCTCCAAGTGCTGCTGCTGCACACTCCAAGCACAGTACAGCCCAGCCCCCCCACCAGGCAAAGCCCAGTGCAGCCCCAGCCTGCAGTGGCAGGCACACAGATCTGCGGGCACAACCTCCATGCCTTCCCAGGGTGCATGCACAGCAAGAGCGACCCCTTTCCCCCCTGCACAAGCTGCTCGTAGTTCTGTCCCATACCCCATCCTGCCCCGGCTGAGCAGCATCTGCCCCTGCCCCACTCCCTCCAACACAGTGAGGACTTCAATCTGCCCCCACAATGCTCCTTCCCTCCCCCCACCCTTGCCCCCACAGCAGACTTACCAGCCCAGCACTTCTCCAACCTCCACAGCTGCATATTGGAATTGGATTGGTATCAGCCAATATGGCTCCTTAAAAATCAGCCACCAGTATCGGCCCAAAACATCTCTGTATCGGTGTACCCCCAATTACAACTTTTACCCACCCTCTTAATACTGCTTAACTTGTTCAACACTTAGTTTTTCAGGAAAAAAAAACTATATTTCTGTGCGTCTGGAGCATACGTTGCACAGTGTAGCAACTAATGATATATAAATAAAAAGAAATGATGGTAATTAACAATTTAGGAATACATCAGTTTTTCTTCAAAAAACTCATATTATGATTCATAGTATCAGACCTTACGGTAACATTTTGCTCAAGGTTAAAAGCCAATCTTATTTATTGTCCAGTATATAATAGTCTTTAGTTTTCAACAATGCTTATACTTTTAACTACAATTACTTTTCTAATTATTGGGTCTCTCAATAAGACTTTCTTTCCTTCTATAATAGTAAGTTTCCTCAAAAATCTTCCCAGTTCATTGAACTGAGAACAATTCTCTGAATTACCTACTTTGTGCTCTTAAAATAAGTATACTATTTCCTTATGGAAGTCAGATATCCTGTGGCTTGAAAAAGTCAGTGAAGGAAGAACACAGTGATGCCTAATGAGAAGGCTGGGGGAGCTTACACAACAGGTCAGGAAACCTCCAGGGTACTGTACACAGTAAAATCCATACAGTGGTAGTAACAACTATATTTCTTCTTAGCACAATTTATGTAATCAGAGATTTCTGATACTTTTAAATAACTGTTTGCAGACAAACACGCATACATACACACACCTGCAAACACTAGCTAAATGAACTGACAGAACTTTTATATTATTTTTAAAGGGAGAAATGTTTTGCTTTAAAAATGGTGCCCCCCCATAAAAAAAGATTTGATGTTAGCAAGGCTTAAATTACAAGGCTCAAGAGCAAGAGGAAGTACAAGAAAAAAAATCTTCACTGCCAACCCAGAAGCAGACAAGTTTTCTCCCATTCAGTCCAAATCTAACAAATGCTTTATTTGTATATCCCAAATATAGAAGGACTTATTTTATACTCCCTCCTCCTTTAAGTTCTCCAATAATATACTTCTACAAGGTGACTTAAGAGTAACCAAAGCACACATCACCCCTACAGTGCATTCAATATGGTATTCAATACTACAGACAACATTTTTTGAGATTTTTTTACAGATTTTTTGAGCCAATACTGATAGGTCAGTTTTAACAAGACATATTGGCTGATACCAATCCAATTGCCAATATGCAGCCCAGCAACATAGAAAGCAGCAGCATCTGGCTGGTAAGTCTGTTGTGGGGGACAGGGCAAGGGGGAGAGAAGGGGCCAGGAGGGGCAGAGATCAAGGCCTGCCATGGTGAGGGAGGGAGTGGGGCTGGGGCAGGGCACAGAATGGAGCCATGACTTGTCTGAGGGGCATGGGGGTAGGACGGCAGCTCCAGCCACTACGCGCACCCTGGGAGGCTATGGGGGGCATGTGCCCCGGATCTGCAAGGGGTGAGGGAGGGCTGCCACTGTGGGCTGGAGCTGGGACCAGTGCCAGGCTTTTCCTGTGGGGGGGGGAAGGTAAGGGGCAGCTGGGTCAGGCTGAGCTTGGGGCAGATAGCAGCAGTACTGGGAGTAGAAGCTACATCGAATTTTGGGGTGACTGTAGCCTCCCCATAGTCTCCCCTTCCAGTGCCACCATCACCCATCCCAAGCACAGCTCTGGCCCAACCCCCATGCCGGGAAGAGCTCCCTGCAGCCCTGGCCTGAGCCCACAGTGGCAGTCCTCCCTTGCCCCATGCACAGATCTGGGGGCAAAGGCCCTTATGCCCTCCCGGGGTGTGTGTAGCGGTGGAAGCCATTCCCGCATCCCCCGGATGAGCTGCTCATGGCTCTGTCCCATGCTCCACCCTACCCTGGCTGTGCAGTGCCTGCTCCCTGCCCCAGCCCCACCCCCTCCATCACTGCAAGGTCTTCACTGAATGAGTTTGAGTTAAAGCACCCCCACTGCCATTTTCCAGCATGGGGATGTTGATACACGTGACGCTGGAGTCTGCTGGAGTACACTAATTAATTGAGTGTGCGCCAACATGTAATTACAGTGTATTGGAGCAGACTTAATATACATGTAATGGCACCCAGTGAATTTAGGTAGCATTATACATAATTAAGAGAAGGCAGCAGTTGTAGGCCAGGTACCTACTTTTAAACAACTGCATGATCTATATTTCAACAACTTTTCTAGTGCACACAAATAAGAGTGGGAGTCAGGCAACCTGGATTTTATTCCAATGCCTACCTCAAACCTAGTGTATATGACCTTTTCAGGGATTTCCAAAGCTAAGGGTCCTAGCTAAAGAAGATATCACTAACAGCTCAGTCTCTCTTAAATCAAAGAAAAAATACAGTTTACAAGCAGAGGTAAATTTCACAAATTGACAGGTATCAAGTCCATAGCAACACTTTAGAATTTGGAAACTAAACTAGTGAAAACAACAAACCACTGCTGTCAGGCTTGAAGTAAAAACAAACAAACAAACAAAAATTCCACTTAAAATAATTTTCTAGTATAGCTATACCAGCAAAGCCCTCTTAGTGTAGCTGTGCTTATAATGGCAAAAGAGTTGTTATACAAGTTACATCTCTTTCTCAAGTTACATAAACTATACATTAGAAAGCACTAGTATATCAACACAACCATCAGGGCTTTAATAGTATAGAAAACTGTTGGAAGAAAAAAAATTCACAACCATAAGAAAAAGCACAACCATACCCTTAAATCAACTGTACTACTAAATGTTTTTTTATTATAGATTTTGCTTTAGCAAGTGAACCACCACCTGGTGCTTTCAGAGATTATCTAAAATCTAGCCCTAAGCAAAATATACTGCAGTCCTTTAAATGTAATGGTTACAAGTCATGAATCACAGTAGAAAGAGGCACAGTTTCATGAAATGGCCAAAGATAGATGACAAAGAAAGATATCTTGATTATTGTTGCCATATAATCATCTACGAGCAGCTGGTAAACTTCAGTAACAAAGAGTGGGCACTCATCAGTAAATCAATCAAGTAAAACAAGGATGCAGAGCTGGTACTCTGAACATACAGATCATATCACCATTTTTGGTTGAGCTGCAATTTATCTTAAACAGTGCAACTGTTGGAACCTATCCATAATGTTCTTTTATTTTTTATTAACTGATTTTTATTTCATTTGTTCTTATTTTTTTAGATAAAGGTGACAAAAACTAAACACAGTGGGTGTGTCCATACATGCAAGCATGTGCACGCGCAGAAGCTCAAACAGCAGTAGCACAAATTTGTACCAGAGGTTTGTGCCTCAGCACACATGCCTGAACATTCACTTTGGTGCAGGGCAAAATGTGCCATTTGGGGCAAACTGACCCTGTCCAGTTCCTCCTGGATCTTCAGCCAGAGGGAGGTGGAGGCTCGCTCCAGCAGTATTTTTATATATTGCTGATGTGCAGCTCAGGGCTACTTGCCCTCAGGAGTTTCTGAGGACAACCCCAGTCTCCTGCCCATTCTGTGGGCAGAGGGAGACCCTGGTACACATGACCCTCAAATGCACCAGCCTGCAGCCCCTCTACCTCCAGAGAGTCTCCTTTAGGATTCTGGTTGAGTTTCACCCCCCACCTTTTTGTTTTTGGTCACCCCATCTGCAGCTCCACAAAGTCCTGGGACCTTCTGGTTAACTTCCTCCTGCCCCTGGCCAAGTGGGCCCTGTATCTGAGCAGAAAGGAGGTGCTGGCCAGGAAGGTGCTCAGAGACTGTGGGGTTACCTTCCTCTCACTTGTCTGTGCACATCTCCAGGCAGAGCACCAGTGGGCAGTGTCCACTAGCTCCTTGGATGCCTTAAAGGACCAGTGGGTGCGGCCCACAGGGCTCTCCTCGGCCTCCCCCTCAGGTGCACTTATTTTCACATTTTGACCCTTTGACCCACATGACACACTTATTCCATTTTATCCAATACTTTGTCCCAAAGTATTTTGTTGTAACATTCACCCACTCACCTCCATAAAATACGTGCTACTCGTTAGCCAGTTGAGCCTTAGGGCCATGCTATTTTGAATGTTACAAATAGACATGAGCTTCTGAGCCTGCCCCATTAGTATGTGGGCACACTAGCCCTTTGTGCCAGCTGGACTGCTGAAGCAGCCTTAACCTAGAGTGGCCCCTATACTTTCTATCCACTGCAGCAGTCTGGCAGCGGGGGCTACTGCCTGGCTGTGACCTACTGCCATCTGTGACAGCATCTGCCCCCTTGAACCTGCGGCCCCATGACTGCATGCCTATGAGACCCAGATAGGGACCACAAGGCTCCCTGGGCTGTGATAAACGCATCAGCAGTCTCCTGCACCTCTGGGCCAGCTGCCAGTGGGCCACGGCTGCACAGCTGGACTTTGGGCAGCACTGAGCGCTCATGTCTTCAGGTGTCCCTGCTCTGCCATATGGGCAGCTAATGCCCAGATGAGCTCCTTGCGATGGTCCGTTCTGAACTGTTGAAATGCGTCTTCCTGGTCCCAAATGGCCAGGAGGTCAGCCACCTCATCTGTTCTCCAGTTGGGTCCCCAGTGCTGGCCCTGGGCAGGCTTCTCTACCCAGGTCCTGCCACTTGCCTCACCAGCAGAGATCCTGGTGTTCCCCATTTAAGAACCATTTAAAATGTGGGGTGCTGAGCAGCACTTATATGCTGGTGCCCTTCCCCGGCCCATGCCCCTCACTCCCAACCCACAGCCCCATCATTGCCCCTCACTCCTGGCCTGCAGCCTTGTCCCACTTCTGTTTGCTCCAGCATGCTGAGGCACTGTGCTGGAGCAGAAGGGACATAGAGCAAGCATAGAGATGCTCTGGCCACATGCTAGAGCATCTCTCTGGAGGACTCAGCTGCCAGTTGCCTCCAGACATGCTCTAAGAGCATGCCCTGCGTTGCTTTTTCCCAGGGTGGTTTGTTTTTATTTTATACCAGGATTTCCCAGTATCAGAATTAG
>JAGPOW010001167.1:1003191-1024429 GCA_030014935.1 Caiman crocodilus | reverse complement strand
AGTCTACATTGCAAATATGCACAAGAAACATTTTTTTGTTACTAGTGTGCCTTTTGTGGGTCTCAAACTGCTTTGAGATGCCCCAACAAGCATGTGCTTGCTCATCTGGACGCAGCCAATACATCAAATCAGAGAGCAATAACGATAGTCATGTTTTTATTAAATTTACAAAATGGTTTTATTGTTCATTCTTATGCAATGCCATATACTTATTAGAAATCTCCAATAAATTTGAACGGGCAGCAACCAAAATATCACAGAGAACAGGCAATACGTCTGCAATTTTCTCAGCTATAATTGTTTTCATTCCAAAGTAATGTTAGACCGGGCAAAAGTGGCAGAAAATGTTTCATAACCCTCAAGTCTGATTGTGGCATAAATTAAAACCGTAGTTTTCAACCTATGGCTTGCAAACAATATGTTGCTTTGAAGAACCTTCCCAGGCTGTTTGTAGTCACAAAAAATAAACTGAAATTGAGGTTTACAGGGAGAGCAAAGTGATGTTGATGCAGCTCATCCTGGCTTAGTAATGTTACCCAGGGACCCAGTAAAGGCCGGGGGGGCTAAAATTATAGTATTCCCAGGAATGCTCTTACAGTAACTGTGGATGGTCGCCCTAATGTTACTATGCAGTCAGTTATGAGAAAGCACAAGATGGCTGTGGCAGCTCAATGCCAACTAAGGATTCCTGTATTCAAAGGACATTTCTGGCTTTACTATTAAAGGAAATCTGATGTCCACTTCCTGCTACTTCAAAATGCAAAGGAATTTAATGCAAAACTCTAAAATTCTTGGTTCAGATATGATACCTTTTATTAGGCCAACTAAGAAATTACAAAAATATTCTTTCTTCGCAATTTCTTAGTTGCTCTAATAAAAGGTATCATCTCATCTCACTGACACAGCTACCAAATACATCCCTGAAACAAAGAATTTGACAGAAATGAAGACCAGAACCTGTGTATCAGAGATTTTTGTCCATTAGCGAACAGCCATTTCAAATGTCTAATAGAGAGGCTTAACTTGGGGAGCACTGACTTTTTTAAACTTCTCCATTCTTAATAAAATTAAGAGTTCTAATTTTAATTTTTACTCTTGTTTTTTTCTGATAGGATTATAAAAAGGAGAAGTTTTGCACATCTTTAATTTTTTCAGTGTTACTTATTTTTAGTATTACTTAACAGAAACTTTCCAGGTTTATTTCTATTACAAAATTTTCAGAACACGTTTTTGCCCTTGGCCAAAATTCAGAATACACTTTTGCCTGGGTTTTTTTTTTTTTTTAAACAGTTGATTTATAAAATCATAAGAAAAGGGGGTCTAACATGATAAACTTTTTAGTAAGATAGAATGGAGAGGTTGTTCTGAAGACCTGTTACCTTTTATCATGCCAAAGACTCATATCTTAAAGATTCCCTCAGTAAGAATTGACACAGTAGATCATTATGGCCTTGAAAGAACTGCTGTGTGTCAGCAAGATGTATTTTAAAGACTATTAAGGGAAATATAGACTTTTGAGAAGTCATTATAGTCTCAACTGAACAAAATGATTCCATTGATTCTGTCATTTGTTTCAAATTAAGTTAGTCTTTTTAAAACAATCTTAAACAAAAGCTTGAAAAGTTATAGTACACAAAAATCTTCACTGGAAAGAAGATTTAAAAACCAGGAAGTCAGTTTAGCTTTTTAGATAACTAATTTAGTTGCATCAGATTGACTTTTATTAGTAAATGTTTAGGATTGTGAATCCAAAAAAAGGTAAAGTCGGTAGGGAAATATATAGCACCTGAGCGAGGGACTAACAACAGAAGGATGGAGGTAAGGAGGGGAACGCAACTAGGTTACAGGAGATACAATGTTGGGCAACTAAGCCTGGGGGCGAGGGGTTGCAGCGCTGAGAGAAAAAGTAGATACACACAACCCATTACAACGGTCCGCAATGGTGGAAGAAGTAGTTGAAAGTAAAAGCGTCTCAGTCCATATAGAGTCTCATCAGGAGGGTCCTCTTCAGGTGGAGCAGGGTTGCCCATTGTTGAAGAATCCTCTCGATGTGAAGGGTCATCTGGTGGGGGGCACAATTCAGGTGGCCCCCTTTGGGTCTGGTCCAGCAGCAGTTTGTCTGGTGGGGTTCGTGTACCGGCAGTGGCCCATGATGTGTTTCACATAGATGTCACGGGACCAACAGATGGCGTCAGACACCATGAGGCAGTGCATCACTTTGGCATAGTGGCAGGTAACGCGGCAGGCACGCAGGACACTCTCATTGCTGGGGTCCCAGGCTCCGAGCATTCCCACAATGAGCGCATCGACCATCATGTCATAGCCATGGCCCCTCAAGATGTTGGCCAGCAGGGTGTACTTCTCCCACTTGAGAGCTACTGAGGAAGGTGGCCAAGTCAAATCTGGTCAGCTGCCTCCCGATTCTCTTGCAAGCAATCTCCTCGAGGGCGCTGGCGGCGATGGTACTTACCGTTGCATCCAGACAGGTCAGGAGGCGGAAGGCATAGGTGACCACCACCATGTCACAGAGGTCTCCTATGCGGGGCACGTTGGTACCTCCCTGCTGGTAGGGGATGTGCAGGACCTTGTTGCTGGCCCTTAGTGGCAGGTACAGCCACTTCTTGAGCAGCTGCCGGATCTTTGCGTCCGCCTTCTTGAGGTGAGTCTTGGGGGCCACTGAGCTTCTCAGGATGAACGCAACACAGGGGATGAGGAAGGTGTTCACTGCATCTATCTTCTGCCAGGGGGCCAGCAGGGACGTGTTCAGCTTGTGGGCATCCTGTACGACCCCGATGATGGTCTCCTCTGGCATCTGCTTGGCCCGGTGGCTGCTGGGCGTCCCCAGGTGGCAGCAAACCTCACTGTCATGCAGGCGCCTCATTGCCTGGCCCTGGATAGTGAGGGTGGAGTCCAGGACACAGCTCTTCTGCCTCCCATCGATGTGCACCTGGCGACGTTGAAGCATAGGCCCATCCACCTGGCTATCTCAGACGTCACGTCCAGCATCTGGTGCAGCTGGGTGGCGTCGAAGGCGAGGAAAACAAGGTCATTGACGTAGGCCAGGACACTCAACTTCTGGCTGTAGAGGTCGAGTTCGTCAGGCTGCTTGCCACAGCTCAAAGGAGAGGTTCCACGGTCAGGTTGAAGTTGATGGGGCTGAGGGGGCAACCCTGCCTCACCCCCAATCGGGTGGGGATCTCCACGGTCTCCCTGTCAGTGGTATAGACGGTCGTGGTACAGCCATGGTACAGCTCTTTGTCTCTTAGTCTCAAAACAATAAAGAGTTTATATATATATATCTATCACATTTGCTGTGATCTGCAGTCAAAACAGAAACAGTGGAAAATAGAATACAAAGTTATACATCTGAAATCCCTATTTCTAGATTGTGTGAATTTAACCCATGTCTTAGCTGCTGCAACTGTGACTACTACAGAGATGGCAAACTCATCTTGTGCCCCAGGCCAGATCTGGACCCTTGGGCTCCTTGTGGGTTGGATGCAGCACAGGGTACACAGCAGAGGCAGCTGCTCCGACTCTGACCCAGGGCATGCTGCGGTGATGAAGCAGCTCTGGCTCCCACTGTGTGCTGGGGGCCAGAGGAAGAGACAACATGTGGCAGCTGGGGGGCCAGTGGCCAAATAGATATAGCTACAAAAGTGAAGACCGGCAAAGCAGCTGGGGTGCAGCTGGACCTACATCAGCTCACACTCACCCTGCTGCCTCCAAGCACTACATCTACAGAGGCTAAAAAATTGTGGCACAGGCCTCTCTCCTCAGTCACACCCCTCAACTTCCAGTGGCCACTTGGGCTAGGGATGGAAGTTGCACATAAACCAACTTAAGTGATCGGAAACTGGCTTAAACCTGTAACAAAACAGAAGTTCAGTTCAAGTAAACTGCTTTCAAAATGGTCAAAACAGATTTAAGATAAACCTGGTTGGATCAGATTTAACAGATTTAGGTCAAACTGGTTTATGGAACTTCTGTCTCAGATCTCGTCCTGGTTCCAGTTAACTCACAGTCCTCCAGCATACCAAGATGCCTTGCAGCCCTGAGCTATGCTGTCTGCTAGAGCGGAGCAGAGACTGCCTCACTCCTCTGCTCCTTAAACTGCTTCCTGCCTGTGTCCATCAACCCATAGGGCCAGGGAGGGCCAGGAGAACAGACCCCCAGGCCTCCCTAGCCAGGATGTCATGTGAGGAACAGGAAAGCCCCTTTGGTGGGGGCTTTTTGACCCTTGGTAGCCCTCTCCTCTCCCCCTTCCCAGTTACTAATTACTTCAGCTGCTGCCCCGGGAGAGAGGGAGAAGCAGCCTTCTTGGCTCGGTGCCTGCCCGTGCAGCCCAGCATGGGCACACCAGGGAGCCCCTGCCTTGGGGTGGGGGGGAGGGGAGGGGGTCTTCTCACCGCAGCCCAGAGCCCCCAGCCTCAGGCAGCCCCAGGGAACCAAGGCGAATTCTTCCTCTCCTGGAGCCCCAGAGCTGTTTGTCTTTGCTACTCAGAGTCTCAGGGATAGCCCTGGGCAGCCTTAGGAAGCAGTGGGAATTTCTTCTGTTTCTTCACAGTTGATTTTGCCCGAGTCATTGCGAGTCTGAAGCAAAACTTTCTGCAGGGGAATGGAAGAATTTTCTTCTACTTTCTGAAGCTGCCACAGGCTATCACTGAGACTTGCAGCAGCTAAGGCAAGCAGATCTTGGACTTGGAAGGAGAAGAATTCCCTTCGGCTACCTGGGGGACCCTGGGCTGGGGTAGAGGGAAGCCCACCAAAGCAGGGGCTTTCCTGTGCCCCCATACTGGACTGCTTGGGCAGGCACCTGGCCAGGAGGATGCCTCCTCCCCTGTGGCCGTGGCTAAAGCAATCAGCAGCTAAGAAGGGTGCAGGGGCTGCCTGAGGGGGATGCTCCCCCAAAAGAGTCCAGCAACTGGATGGGGGAATCCTCAACCCCCTGTGGGGGGGGGACAGCAGAGAGTTGGGCGCAGGTCCTGGGGAGACAATCAGGGACACTTGGCTGGACTGGCAATGGCCAGCAGTCTGGGAGACATGCTGTAATTTACCTGCCTACAGGCCTGGCTCAGTGCAGGCCTCCCTCCGCCTTTCCCAACTGAAAATTGAACATTGGTTCAGTTAGTTATTGGTTCAACCTATACAGCTCAAGAGGAAATTGCCTGGATTGAATCAATTCTCAGGCTTTTTGACTGTCTGTGTTTAGCCCTGTAGCCTGGCAGGACAGATAGATCAGCTGCACAGGCCACATGCAGCCTGTGGGCTATACGTTTGATACCCTGGTCTAAAGTACATGTACAATTCTCACATTACGGTATTATCTTTCAATCATTTAAAAAGAAGTATTCATAATGTGTTTCTATCTCTGTCACTTACAGATCAAGGAACTCTCACCTGGCTCTTTGACACTGATATCTATATAACAATTGAAGCTGTATGTATACATACCCACTATCCAAAAAAAGGAATGCAAATGAGTGTCATATAAAATCTACTATACAGACAATACATTAAAACATTTAAAACAATAAAAGGTTTGTTTTAACCAATTCTTTTTCAGGTGAACTTCAATATTCTGCAATACCACATACCAGGAATATTACTTTAACAATAAACAATAAGGGAGACAAAATGGAATGACTATATTCAGCATGAATTTGCTACACAAAAAGCTTAGTCTCCATAGTAAAATTACTTTTGATAAATTACTGCAGTGACTGATTCTATGTATACCAATAAATGCAGCTGTTGAAAGACAGACTGATACATCTCCCTTGCTTCAGTTACACTGAGAAACACCTCAAGGTGGTAAACGAGGTTCCTTTTTAATTAAACATCTCCTTGTGAATTTTTAAAATAGAAGTGCAAATGATAAATCATCTTTTCAAATTCACTGACACAAGAAACTAAGAAAAAAGCTTCACAACATACAAACACAGTCAAGAGTGCTTTTTTGTTAATATAATTTTTGATAGATTTGTTTGGCTTTTACACTAGAACCCACTTGAAATGTCTGAATTAATAAAATCAAATCTGGCTACCCTACACAGAAGTATATAACAGCATGACAGGTAGCTGTTGGAAATATTCAAAGAATTCTTAGCACAAAATTAAGTAACTGAAAAGTTAAAGCAATTTATACCATAAATAAGTGGTCCTCAACTTTCAGTGGTCCATGGGCAACAATACTGAGCAAGTAATGTGTTATGGGTGGGCACACACTTTGCTCTCACTTGTAACTTTAATTCTCTGTGGCTGCTTGCAATGTAGGAGGTTTTTATGGACAATGTGCCTGAAAGCTATGAATTTGAAACTTCTGCCATAAACTTTCTACTCCTGCAACACAATCTTGCTGTCAGAACTATATTACATGACAACAAACCATGTGGATTTTGACCCAAAAGGGATATCCCCTTCGAATAAATCCTTTTCCTCAAACTCCCCAACAGCAGACCAGAATAGATGACTCCTTCTCTTCATTCCTATGTTCACAGAGTTCTGAAAAAAAAGTTATATGCTGTCGTCTTTACTGTAACAAGCTCCAGGTTTGGCTTAAAAGCACATTACTAGGAATATGCAAGAGTAGGCACAAGTTTACACTTGTACTAAAGCAGGGGCTCCCAAACTGTGGTATGTGTACCTCTGGGGGCACGCAACATCTCTGGCAGGTACGCAGGAAAAACTGTGTAATGATGGACAGAATCTTAATGATACTAATAATTGTCATTTAAGGGGTTAAACTATTAAACCTATGCTGGGAGGGGTACACAGGCAGCTTGTAAGTCTGGAAGTGGGTACATAGTAAGCAGCAGCTTGGGACCCTCTGTGCTAAAGGATATGAAAGAAAAACTAGTGGAAGTTTTACGAAAACAAAAATTTGGCTGTGTTCTGAGGAAATGAGATATTTTATGTGTTTCATTAGCTAATCACTGGGCATAAGTATTCCGTTCTGATACGTAATGCTACTATATTAAGAAAAACTCCAACCCAGCAATGGCCCCTTTTGCAAAGAAAAGGATCTGCCTGTAAGCCAGCTGGGCATTTTACAAGACATTTGTTGCAACTCTTACTTTTTGTGAAACTGACTCAAATGCTCCACTCCTGAATGGATTTAAGAGCTGAAAAAAACAGGATCTTCAATGTTTTTGGCCACTACTTTCATGAAGAGCCCGTACTCCTGAATCAGCTGAAAAGTTCCATAAAAAACAGGAACCTTGACAGCAATTCTTTTGAACTGCTGGTCATCATGGAACTGATTCAGAAGTCTCACTCCTGAAGCAGCAACATAGGAGGCTCATGGACAGGTCTGCAAGCCACGGATTTAGGACTCCTGCCATGAAACCTTCCACTCCACTGCCCAGAATACACAACCTCACTACCAGAAACATATGTATGAATCTGTCAAGGGGTATGGTTGTGTCGGGGGTGCTTGTGGGCAGGTGTGGGATTTGTGGTGCACAGCCCCCATCGCCACCAGATCAGCAACAAAAGTCAGTGGGTCATTGGGGTGCTCATGGCCACAGCAGGCAGAGCCACCAGTGGCACGCACCTTTGGCTGAGTCCCAGGGCCCGCTGGCATGGAGACAGCCCAGACCGCTGGCATGCACCACCACACCAGACCAGGCTGGCTCCATGCCAGCACATGCAGATCGCAGCGCTGCACATGCACCATTTGGCAAGGCAGGCTCCACGCCTCCATGGGCAGCTTCCCGCTTAAGTGCTGGAAGCCCCACATTGAGGCAAGCAGAAGCCTGCCCAGACCAATGGTGTGTGCACTGGGACCCACACACCATCAAGCCAGGCAAGCTCTGTGCCTCTATGTGGGGTTTTCAGCGGGAACCTACACATGGAAGCAAGCAGCAGCCTGCCCAATGGAATTATGCATGACCCCATGCCTCCACGTACAGCTTCCCATGGACACCTCCCTTCTCCCTCAGTGCCCACCTACACCCCTCTGCCCTGATCCCCACCCACCCTGCTGGCTCTTTCTACAGCCCCCAACCCTCCCCCCCAGCCCTGGCAGTCACCCACACCTAGGTCCACCCCCGCCCCACAGGGACCCCCCAGCCCTGCTGGTGCCCGCTACCCCTGCCAGAGAAGGCCTCCACCTGGCCCCCAGCCCTCTGCAAGCCCCACTTACCTCAAAGGCTCTAGGAGGGAAAGCGAGCCTAAGCCAAGGGTGGGTAATTATTTTGGGCAGAGGGCTGCTTACCGTGTTTTGGCAAGCTGTCAAGTACTGCATGGGTAGCCCTGCCCCTTGACACGTGTCCCATCCCCTGGTTGCCATCTTGTGACCAGAAGTCCCGTCATCTAACCCCTGACCTTTGCCACCAGAAGTCCCTTCTCTTGCCCCCAGAAGTACTCCTTTTAGAAAGTGGCTTTCCTGCCTATACTAAACTAAAAATCAAACATCTACAACATTAATTTGTTTTCAAAAAAATATTTTTGTTCCAATTTATGTGCATTTGCATAGTGTACACAGAAGTGATGGTACTATAGCTTAAAATGAAGTCTTACTCTTGTATATTGTGGGGAATGGAGGGCATGGGCAGTGGGTATAGGCTTGTGGGGGGCTGTAAGTGTGTGGGGGAGGGTGTGGATGGGTATGGTGTTTACAGGAAACTGGGGGGGTGGCTGGAGTGTGTGAGGAGGTGTGGGTATGGGGGCTCTGCATGTATGGTAGTGAGGAGAGGTGTGGGTGCATGTGTGTGGTGGGGTATACATGTGAGACTTGCCCTATGAACACACACACACACACACACACACACACACACACAGTCACTCCTTTATTGCTCTTCTTTCTTCATTGCACGGACACAACCCCACCCCCGCTCCTGGCCCCAGGGTACATGCCATCTAGCCATGCAGCTAGGAACCACATGGTACAGGAGTGGCTGGCAGGGAAGCACTGAAAGCGGTGGCAGGAGGGAGGGGGAAAACTGGCAGCGAGCGGGTGTGCAGGGCACAGTGACAGCTGGGTGCAGCACAGGGTCCATGCCAGTGTCCCAGTCAGTGCCAGCAGGGGCCAGAGCAGGGAGGCAGGAGTACGGGACCCAAGTCAGTAGGGGTCTGTGGAGCCAGGCTAGGCTGCACCAGCAGGGAGAAGGGGGAGTCAGCTCGGTTCCAGAGCCACTGCTGGCCCTGCCCCGTGCTCCTGTCGCCCCACTGTAGGCCCTGCCGGTGCAGATCCTGAGACACTGCATGGGCCCCACGCTGCTGCCAAGCTCTCATTGTGCTCCACACACCTGCTCGCTGCCACTCTCCCTCCACCCCCCACCACTTCCAGGCAGCCAGGAGCATATAAATAATAGCCTGATGGGCCAAATCTGGTCTATGGACTGTATTTTGTCTTTCCCTGACTTAAGCCAAGCCCTGGTTGACTGACAGGTCACAAGCCCTACCCCTTCCTGCTCTCCCTCCCCTTCGGGACAGGGCTTAGGGTTTGCCACCCTTTTTGCAACAAGCTCTTAAATGCTGGAACTCTGCCAGCCTGCAGAAAGCTCTTTGCAGAAGCAGAAAATCCATGGGTATCTCTATTAAAATGAAAAATCTACTTTCTTCTCTGTTAAAAGGGAAAATCTGTTTTTTTTCCTGTTTTTCCGTGCAAAACAGAAAACCCGGACCCCTGTTCGTTTGAAATGAAGAACGCATTTCTTCTGTTAATTGACAAAATGGCATGACCCCAGAAAGTGTGAATTATAGTTATATGTACATTTGTTAACTTTCTTTTAAAGACTGTAAAGTTGGAGAAACCTGAAAACATATGAAAATCAGAATATAATTTTTGTGGTAGAAGTCATTTTGTAAAAATTGCTTACCACTTGGAAACTAACAGATTTTTTTTTTTCCTACCAGGTAAAACTTGACCTTAAATTATGTGATGCAAATTTGTGATGGGTTAGCGGATCTTTTCATATAAAACACAGATGTTGAAGTTCCATTATAAGGAAGTTCCACAAAATATACCAAAACCTACCTCAGACATCACAACATATAAATTATAAGGCACTATCTGCTTGAGCATCTCTTGTATAAAAATTAAAAAAATGAACAGACAAAACAAGTTCCTTGTGCAAGCTACTTTTGCTCCAGGCATATTACTATCTCAGGTGCTACAAATTCTACCTTGGCTGGCATTATTGGATATTTTTATGCGTGTGAATACAACCATAGCACTTTGCTGGATGGAACCAGTATAACTGAACTTTGAATAAATTATCTGTATTTGCCAGAAGGGGAAAAACATCTTCTCAGTTTCATTGTACCAGAAAAATCTACAGCAATACTGAATAATAATAATAATATTAAAAAAGAGAAAGAAAACAATATCAGTCCTCAGCAAGCTGTTAAAGATTCACTGAGATGCACCAATGAACAGCTACTAACATTCTTAATATATACATTTTAATAAATGGAACAGAACAAATTAACCATCCATAGTCTGGCATACGCACTAGAAAACTTCTGGGAGATCAGACAAAAAAGAAGAAACTGAACAAAGAGTAAAGTCCTGCCTTCATTAGTTTTTTATAGACCATTCCTGTTATCTTTATCATCAGTTAACACACGTTTAGTTGTATCAGGAGTCATAAAACACAAAAGCCCTCTTGCTCTAGCAACCATTTTCAGCAGCATGCCAATTCAAGCTGCTCAGCAAGTCTAACTAAAATAATCATGAAAATGGCTGACAGGGCAGGAGAACTGTCTATACTAAGACGTAATATTGCCAACAGCTGTGCAACTAAACCAGTATTAGAAGTGATTATTTTTGTGAAACTTTAGTGTAGATGTAGCTTAAATGGATAACACCAATGCTATATCACAGAATCACAGAAAAGTAGAGTTGGAAGGGGTCTTTGCAAGTCATCTAATGTCCAAACCACTGTCTGATGCAGGATCCTCCCTATCCAATCATCCTATACACACTGTTGTCTTAAGTTAGTACTGAACTATAAAAAAGGGCCAGACCTCAGCTACAGAGGAAGGCAAAGATCCACCACAATCTATCAATAGGACCATGGGGTAAAATTCCTTCCTGACCCCAAATACGGCAAATCACTATGACCCTGAGTGGAGGGCCAGACCCTATAGTCAGGAGCCTCTGGATTTAGATGCAATGGGAGCATCAGTACACCCAAGTCAAAATCCCCATGGACTAGAGCCAACACCCAAAGCTTCTGAGGAAAGTGAAGAAAAATCCTGACACATGTAGCAACAGGAAGGGGAAAAAAGCACAGAAACATGGGGAAACACCAGTAGCAGAACATAGGCATAGCTACACCTAAGATCATCTTTGACTAATGCTTATCCAACCTTTTGAATATTTCCAGTGTAAACGTACTTTGCTGAAACTTCAAGCCATTGGTCCACATTCTGCTCTCTACAGCAGAGAGAAAAGGTGCTCTCATTCTTCTTTACAGCAGTCCTTCAAATATTTAAATACTGCTATCACATGCCATCTTAATAGCCTTTCCACAAACTGAACGCTTATATCCTTCAACCTCTCTTTGTATGACGGTCCTGCCTAACCCTTTATCATTTCTGCCACCCAACTCTGAACCCTCTCTAACTTCTCCATGTTCCTTTTCAAACACAAAGCCCTAGACTGCACACAACACTGGATCGGGGTGAAAGCTGCAGGCTGAAACAACCCCATTCCAGTGCAGTGTAGGACAAGTGGCTTCAGCAATGTATCAGCAGGAGATGGCTTTCCCCTTGCCTGTTCCACAGCCAAGCAGCTGGAAACTGTGCCTGTGTCACTGCCACTTCCTCCAGCTCTATACTATCCACCTGTAGTGCTGGCCCAGCTTCCATCCAGCCCTCAAGAACTACACTAGGACCGGGTATCTGCAAACTGTCCACACTGCTGTTGCTCTTCCCTGCTCTCCCAACTGTGGTCTAATGCAGGATGGGTGGTTACAGTGCTGTGGCTCTTTACTGCCCAGCTCTGGCACAGGCAAAGCCTGCTGGCTCTGTGAGCTGGATCCAGTGATTCCACAAAAGCTGTTGCCAACCCCTGTTCTAGATGAGGCCTAACCAGTGCTGAGTAGAAGCACTACTACTTCCTGTGCCTTACACTTAATACTCCTATTGATACAGCTCAAAACTGAATTGGTCTACTGTGCAGCTGCATCACACTGGAGCATGAACAACTCATGCCCCTGGCAGCTGGGGGCGGGGGGGGGGGTCCAGCGACAGTGGGAATGTGGCAATGGTGGCAGGAGCATGGCAACAGTAAGTGGGGGAGCTCCCACAGATGCCACCAGTGCTGTCGGTGGTGGGAGAGGGGGCAAGTGCCAGCCAAAGACTGGTGACCACCTGCAGCTGCCACTGACAGGTCCCCCCCAACATACCTATTGCGCCTCACTCCCACCCCTGTGCAGGAAGGGCCTTGCCCAGCCAGCAAGCAGCTTCTGGGCATGGTTGCTGCTGCAGTCACTAGGGGACCTGCTTGGCTTCCCGGCATCCTCCCCAGTCCGGGCAGCACACAGGGAAGCAGCGGAGGCAGGGGCAGCAGCTGGGTGGGAACGCGGAGCATGGGGCTGGGGCTGGCAGTAGCACAGAGCCTACGCCAAGGGGGGCAGTGGCGTGTGGAGTTTGGGTGGGCAGAGTGCAAGTGTGAGGGAGGATGGGGAGGTGTGGACTTTCATCTTCCCCCCACAGTTCCCCCATGACACACAGCCCCCACCACGGGTGGTAGCAGCCGCGGCAGTCAGAGACAAATCGGGGCACTTGTGCCCGAAGCAGGCACTGCCGCCTGGCGGTGTGCATGGCTCCAGCCAGTGCTGCACGCTGTGGTGAGGGACACCGCCTGGCTAGGCTGCATCTTATCACCAGGGCTCCCCGCCTCACATGGGCAGTTCCTACACTCATGCATGTGTCATGGGGGAACTGTGGGGGGAAGATGAAAGTCCACACCTCAAAGGAAGCTCCATACACTAGAACCAGTTGCTTGCACTGCCCGCTGCCGCACAGGTCCCAGGGCTTTGTTAGAAGTGGAGGGGAGCCCCAGCCCCTGCTTCCCTGTGGAGTCCCAGGGCCTAAACAACATGGAGCAGTGAAGCCAGCTGGCTCCAGTGCGTGGAGCTTCCCGCCAGTGGCATGCAGGCGTGGGAACTGCAATGATTGGCGGGGAGCCCTGGTGATAGAGGCAGCCCACCCCACTTGTGCTCTTTGTCTCAATGTGCAGCACCAGCTGGAGCTGCGCGCTGCCGGGCGCCAGCGCCGACACCAGGCACAAGCACCCCACCCACTGCCACCAACCGCAGCAGGGGCTGAGCATGGTGGCGTCCCCACACTCCCTCACAACCACCCACGTATACACACCACCCAAAGCCCCCACACCCCACCTCACCTCCCCCAACCACACCCTCCCCACACAATACATAAGGCTAAGACTTTATTTTTGAGTTATTATGCAATCACCTCTATGTACAGTACGCAAATACAAATCATGACAAAAATATATTTTGTAATCAATTTAAAATTTGTTATAGTAGGTGTTTGATTTTTAGTGTACGATTTGGCTTTTTTCAGGTTCTAAGATGGCAGCCCCCTACTGAAAAGAGTATTTCCAGAGGGCAAGAGGAGGAACTTCTGGTAGCAAAGTTCAGGGGTTAAGGGTGGGACTTCTGGTCCCAAGATGGTGACTGGGGGGGGTGGAGCACCTGCAAGAGGGGGCTACTTATGCAGCCCTTGAAAGTTCACCAAACTTCAATAAGCAGCCCAGCCTTCCCACTGAAGTAATTGCCTACCCCTGCTCTAAACTATCTTCATCATCATACACATCTGAAAACAACCTAGATTCAATCTTTCCTAGCTTTGCATGTGCTCACATTGAATTTAAATGACAGAAAACATTAGGAAAAATGTTTAGCTGCAAACCAATAAGTACATTTATAAATCATTAAACTATGGATCACAAATGGAGTACAGTTTCTCCCTCTTCCACCCACCCTTATTCTACATTTCTCCTTGGCCTCATTTTTTGTTCATTTGAGCAGAACTTAAGTTTGGGACTATTACCCTGTCTCCACTCCACAGGACCTAATTTGGGGAAAGTCTCAGGAATTAATCCGAATGTACCCAAGCAATGAAGCTTTATTTTGTGGTTCATCTCAAATTCAAATTACTGGCACTGGATGCATCTAATCATGCCCCTATGGTACCAATTGTTACTGAACCATCATTTAGTACTTTGTTTTGGAAGTACTAAATGACGGTGCAGTAATAGCCAGTACTGCCGCGCACAGTTATTTTTAGCTGCTACATCACTGTAGCAACACATAACAGCAAGGAAGCGCATTGCTATGGTGACATAACAGTGGCATCACAGCTTTTACATCACATGTAGACACACGCACTATGTAGAAAATCTCTTGGACCTTTTATTCTGTGAAGACTTGCACACAAGTAAACTTTTCTCATTCTTCAAATAAAACACATGCATAAAATGTTTGCAGGATCAAGGAATTTGTGGAGAAATATAGAAGGGGAAAGTAGTTTTAAAATAGACATCAGGTCACATGTTGCCAAAAATGTAGCTTTTCTACTGAAAAATAAGTGAGAGGAGTCTGTATTTTAACTCCCAAAGAAGTTTAAACAAGACAACTAAAAGCATTTTTTTGCATTGTTTATAAGTCAAATGACAAAACACTGTGCAAGCTCATGAAAAATTGAGTAGAAACAGAAATAAAACTCTAGTCTATAATTGTTGTTCTGGGGTGCAGGAAGGAAAGGTGAGCAAACAAAGAGTATTAATCACATTCATTTCAGTTTAGTGGGATGAATCACAGAAACCAAGGGTTTGCATGAAACCCACCAAGCAAGGAAAGAACATGTCCTTCTGCACTTCCACTTAGCATTTTTTCTCCAACAAGAAAAGCAGCAGAAAAACAGATGTCAAATGGGTATTTCAGTCTGACTGCAGCTCTTGCCAGGGCAGAACTCTCTGGAGAAGGGAAAGAAGCTGCAAGGGGACGGGCAACCAGAAACAAAGACAAACTGCTTGTTTGTGCTACCAAAGTAATGCTAGCAGCAGTAAAAATTCACTCTAACAATAATGAAGACAGAGCTGCAGTTGCCACTATATGTTTTCTTCTCCGTAAACTGCTTGCTATTGTATATATTAGATGTGTATTTAGAGATTCCTCTGAAACAAAATAAAGATGAAAATAATGACAATAAGGACAATTACCTTGACCGTGGGAGCAAAGGCATGGTGACTAATGCAAATGTAGATATAAAAATAATAATACATCCCTTTCAGAAAAGCAGTAAAAATCAAGCAGTTCAACGCACTGAGGGAAACTGAATAATGTACACCCCAAAATCCTTAAAAACTGACACATGAAATCAAAGGTCTGGTACTAAGTACTTTTAATAAATCTAACAAGTCAGATGTGGTACTAAATGACCAGAGAATAGCAAATATAGTACCAATACTAAAGAGGGGGGCATATAATGATCCTTGCTAATAGAGAATGGTTTATCTGAAAGCATTAGTACACAAGATTTAGAACAAAGTTTGAAAGAAAAATAATTAAGGACATGGAAATAAAGTGGTAAAATCGGATACAATTTGACATCAGTTTATCAAATATAAATTATGTCAGAATAGCCTCATATCAAGTTGATATTTATGTGACAAATTTTCTAGATTGTGTTTGAATCAAGATAACTGATTTTCCAATCTTTCTGCACCTCAGCAAAGCATTTGATACAGTGCTACCTGTGAAATTATTAGTTAAAACAAAGCTGGGAATTACTACAAGAACTGAAAATGCAAGTAACCAGTGGCAGCTAAATGGGAGCTGATAAATGGTTGCTTTAAAAAAAGGGAGGAACTGGTCCTGAATGACATTACTAATGGAGTTCTCCTCAAGGACAGAATTCAGGACCAAAGTTATTTAATGATTTTATTAACCTTTTTGGCATAAAATTTAGGTGCATGCTTATTAAACTGCTAACAGCCAAAACCTGGGAGGCCTTGTCAATACGGAGGATAATTATTTCTGTGAATTCTTTAAAGTGGTTCTTAAACATCATAAATATAGAAGTTAAAGTATTAAAATGAAGCACTGGAACGGAAGAGAGTTTCTCTTACCTTTCCAACAGGTTGTGAATGGCTTTGAAGAGCAGAGTCCTACACTCATATGAAAGCCCATTCTCCCACAGTCCTTCCTCCACCACTGCAAAAATATGCAAAATGTCAGTCAACATGTTCAGAAGAGAGAGGTTTAAACAACAAAGATAAACATATCTGCAACAGTTGATTTTTAAAGTATAGTTCATCATTCAAATATCTTCATTATCATACCCGTCTGAAAATAACCTAGATTCAATACTCCCTAGCTTTGCATGCATTTGCTTTGAATTTAAATGACAGAAAATGTTAGGGAAAAATGTATAGCTGCAAACCAGTAAGTACTTTCATAAATAATTAATATCATGCTATGACTCAGAAATGGAGTAGCTTCCCCACCCCCATTTTGGGGTTTCATCTTGGCATCATTTTCCCACACCTCTTCTCCAGCATGCCTATGTGCATTCATAAACTTGTTTATACGGTGAAATAAGCAAGTTACAGAATCTCTCTTCATTACACTCCAATTGGAGATGCAACACACAGCCACTTACAGCAGGGAAGCTGTGACAGCACAGACTCGAGTATGGGCTAGCCACCTAAGTGTCCTGAGTGACCTTATCTATAGGGTGACCATATTTTTTTTTTTTAAGGAAATACAGGAAACTGCACCCTCCCTCCCTCTACCAATTCCTGCCCCAGGCAGGAGTAGTGCCCATCCCAGCCTGCCAGTTGCCTTCAGCTGCTGCTCAGGAGGGTGCCAATGGGCACTATAATACAAGTTCATCCCAGGCACCCCACACCCACCCACCCACCCACCCACCCAACCACGCATGTATGTATGCACAAGCAGACCACACTCACAGCAGTGCTCTGGACCCTGGATGATCCCATCTCCAGGCAGGAGAGGTACCCAGCCCACCCCCTCCACCTCCAGCCATTGCTCAGGAGGAGCCAGGCCAGGCAGTGCAGGTAGGATGGTGCCAATCCAGGTCCATTTTCACCAACTGGTCAGGACAGACTACAAAATCCAGGACTGCCCTGGCCAAACCAGGATGTATGGTCACTCTACTTATATAGTACACATTGAAGCGCATGCTGCCCCTGCTTTCACTGCTGCCGAGACCTGTAGCAGCTAGATTAAAAAGAGCTCTCAGATACCTACATGTACTGCAATAAAACCTGGCTACTACAGAGTAAGAACTTATTCATTTAAGATCTGTCTACTGATCAAATAGAAACATATTTTACAGTCATGTTTTGATGTACAGGCAAATTTAAAGAGTACAGAATAAAAATTGAATGCCTAAGCCATTTTGAGAAGCCATACTGTAACCTCTGAACAACAGCAGGGTACGTAACATACAGACTTTAACTAATGTGGTTTGCTGTGTACTCAGAATGTTTGAAGCAAAGCTTCTGAAGAGGTATTTCTATACATAAAGTACCAATACTACCAGTTACGTTTATGTCTAGCTCCAAAGTCTGAAATTCTAATGTTGATTTTATTTCCTCTATTCTTCAACCTCTACAATGCACTAAACATCAAAGGGATAGATCAGAATTCTGTAAAGGGAAAGACTAAGAGCTACTGACATCAATAAGAACAGAACACATTTTTAAATATCTGAATCCATGAAAGGTTTATTACTCAAAAAGCACAGCCTGACGGTCCTTTCAGAGCATTAGTAAAGAAGGTAGTATCTGAAACCTCTCTTATCAAACAGTATAGTTAATTTCTCAGGAGAAAATGCAGGCAAGTGATTTATGGTCAAAATATATGCCACATGACTTCTGCTTCTCCCTCTGTAAAAATCTATAGCTATGGACACTCAATCTTTAATGAAGAGCAAAGGCTTTGTAATTCTGAAGTCAATGACACTATATGCAAAGTACTGTTAAAATTGTTATTTGTTAGATATAGCACCACAATGCTCTAAATATCACTTAAAAATAGAACTATGACTCTTCACATTTTCTTAATATTGTCAGAACTGCTGTAAAAGCATAATTTAAATTATTGTGGTGTTGAAAGCAAGAGATAAAATTCAGTCTTTTCAAGTGCTGTCATCTACACACAAAAAGTATAACATATCCAAAGAATTAATACAAAGGACAGCAGTAGCTGATCCAGGATGCTGACAAGAGAAGGGTGGTGAAAATAGAGAACTCATTATGCATGCAGAGTGAGGTCAATGCACATGCATTTATTGGACAAGAGCAAAGCTCTAAGCAGCAAGGAGGGGGGAAGAGTGCAACCACATCACCATATGCCCCCTGAATCTGCTCTTGAAACACAGTGAAAAATATCAGAAGATAAAACTTAATTTGCTGACTAATGCATTTTCTGTAAACATCAATATGGTTGCTAAATTAGCATGAATGTTATGCAAATGTCTAACAATAAAATAGTAAATAATTTCCATTTAAAGTAGATACTGAAGAATCAGAGAGGGAAAAATACTTACTGTATTTTGATCCATAGAACACACCCCAAAATAATATGCACCTTGTTTTTGAAAGAGAGAATAAAGAAAAAGATTTTTCCAGGGTTATGGCTGCAGAGAACAGGGACGGACCCTAACCTTCATCTAACTCAATCTCCCTTTCCTGCTTAATAAAAATCGGAGTTACTCTTGAAGACTGGTCTCCTGGGTGAATCTGTTTCTAAAAAGAACTAAAGCTTCTCCCAGGGTGTAAAATAGGAGGAGAGAAATCAGGAGCACCTAGCAGACAGCAACATAGCCCTAAGAAAGGTTAGCTTGATTAGTGGAACATCTAAACCATTAAACAGGTAAGATGATCATTAAGAGCTCTGGAGTAAAGATAAATGAACCATTATGTCAACTGACACTCTCAGCTTTCTGACAGTAATGCAACAGCTCCTGCATTATGGAGTAGGAACCAAAGCAAGGTCAGAAAATCAGCTTTCCTCCTTAATATATTCACCCCAATTTTGGGGGGCTGATTTTGAGGAAAAGTATGTGTTGTATGCAAGAAAATATGGCAATTTCTTTTCTGAGACTTACTCCTTTTCCAGCTGCAGATACTTAGGCCATTTCTCCTTCTTGATAATAGCAGACATAATATTTGACACAAGGCAGCACCACGTGCAGATATGCTCTGAAACAGAGATAACTAACACGTGCACAGTGCCACAAAAATGCTTCCCAGCTCGGGAGCAAGTATGCACAGAATAGTACAGCATGTTTCATCATCCAGCTGCCTTACATGGTACAAAAATACTTTAATACAATGGTTCTCAAACAAGGTGCCATGAGACCCTTTCAGGGGGACCAAGTGTGCCTTGTACATAGCTAGATACCCTAAAGCAGACAGGAACCACTGCCCTTCTTGGTCTGACCCCCATCTTCCTCTTGGAAACGGAATCACAGAGCAGCTGCAAGTGTTCCATTTGTTTCTGTTTTCAGGAGGAGTATGCGGGACCAGACTACGAAGGGTAACAACAAGGTTGAATCAGTTTGCAAGTGTACAGACATTCCCTCTGGAGTGAGGAAATGCAGGCACGTGCCTGCAGTGGCTCAAGCTAGAAGCTGGATAAGGCCAAGAGCAGCCCTCCCTTCCCTTCCATGGTGCTGAGCTGAGTGGGGCTGTGGCCAAGCCCCAGGAGGACACTCTAATTAGGGAAAGGTTTAAACCCACACCCTGACTGCAGTCCCAGGTTTTTGCCCGCTAGCTGCTCAAGGAGTGGGAGTGTTGCCAGACCCCAGTCCTCTGCAAGCATTCTGAGGCAGAGTGGGGTATGGGGTGCGTGCCTCTGTTGATGATACTAAGCTTTTTATTCTCTCTCTCCCTGCTTCTTTATACTGTCTGCAGCAAACCTGGTTTATGTGCACTGAACTGACGTTCTGTTACAGGTTTAAACCAGTTTCTGATCACTTAAATCAGTTTATATATGTCTGTCCATAGCCTAGGAGTGGGGAACCACTCAGGTAAGCTGGGCAAACAACAGTGGGTCTCAAATGAGGTGCTTCCAAATGAAAAGTTATGGAGAGCTGACCTGAATCTAAAGTTTTGAGAAAACTACCCTAAAATTTCATCAAGCATTATAGCCCTTGCCCACCCTGATTCACCTTTTGCATCAAATTATCCCCAAACTTTATTGAAAAACTGAATTTCTGCTTCTTGATCAAGTTCTTAATGTCCCTCTTTCATCTGCACCCATTATATAAATGGATCCATGAAAAGGTAATCACAGATTTGCAAAAGAATTAGGTCTGACAGGAAACAGTGAAGGAACAGTCAGACCCAGAAATAAGTCAGTCAGGTAGGACACACTGAATTCTTCCACAACCTGAGACAATGTGGTATAAGAAACAAGAAAAACTATAACGAAAGAAAAATGATTATGATAAAAAAGTGGCTTTGTCTTCCAGCCAACCTTTAAATTTTAAGTAGCTTTAATTTATTTTGCTGCATGGAACACCTTTCTTCTCTGCTTAGGAAGGAGATCAAGTCCTTACTGCTTTATAAAGCTGTTGCTGCATCCCCAGCAGCTTTTCAATTTCTACTTATGTCTTTCAGACCCAAGTAGCAATTTAGGAACCTACTAAGTAGGCTCACATCTTTTCTGGAATATATTTGTCTTTTGTTACTTAAGGTTTTAGTGGAGATCAGGCCCAGCAGCACTGGAACAGTGGGAAGCTTCTCCAGGACTGGGATCTTGCGAGGGTGGCAGCACAGTCCAGAGCTGGGGCAAAGCCCCAATCTGCTGGCAGCATGCCCTGGGCAGGGGCATGCAAGCAGCAGATCGCAGCTCTGCCCTGGCTGCAGAGCAATTCCCCACCCAGCCATTGACCCTGCCAGCACTGCTGGGGCCAGTACCCATGGAAACCCTGGCCCCACACTGTCATGGCACCTCCACTGCAAGGGTCTCCATGAAAACTGGCCACAGTGATGCAGGCAGGGGCTGCTGAGAAATGGAAATCCAGCCACTGGCCAGATCTGCCATTTTTCCCATCCCTGTTCTAGTGGAATTTTTAATCTCCTTTGCTCAAGACCTGATTAAGGCAGGTATTACTGTCTACAAAATGACAACCTGAAAGGAAGCCCAATCCATTCCTGAAATTTCTGTGACCTACCCCATTGGATTCTGAGTGCAGGTTTTACTTTTGGAATAAAAAAAAA
>JAGPOW010001167.1:977787-1003091 GCA_030014935.1 Caiman crocodilus | reverse complement strand
AAAAAAAAACAAACCCTTCTTCTAGTTCCCTTTGTTATGAGTAGGCAAATTTTGAGATTTTACAAGGGATTTTATTAGTCTGTCCTTCCTTGGATTTCACTGCAGTTACTTTGGCTGGTTCTGTTGAATAATCCACTCAAACACTATTCCCTGTAAAACTTGAGATATATAGTATTCACTTTTATTATGTATCCTCCAAGGCTGAAATTAAAGAGTTGGTGCCTAGATACTGAACCTGGCGCTTGATGCCAGTCTAATGAAACCTATGCATAATATTATACATATATTAGCCAGGGGCATCATTTTTATTACCAGTTTGAATATGAGTTTAAATATTAAATTCTTTTCATTTCTGGTGGCTGCACACTTTTTACCTCTCTGTAGTTCACAGTCAGGCTTTCTAAAGAGCTGAAGAAACTAAGTCCTTTGTGAAGATACTTATCTTCCTAGCTGGATGGGACGAGACCCAATAAAATTGATATTTTGAGGAAGAAAAGAGATTAAGGATTTTTCTTCTTGCTCTTGCCCCCAACCAAGCCATAAAAGCTAAGGTGACATTGCATGAGGCAGGAGTACAACTGAAGAGCCAAGAGAAAATCCTGTAATCCCTTAAGATATCTGAACTATCTCCACGATTTGCATGAGCAGACCTTCAACCCAAAGTATCTCAGATCAAGAGAAATGTGAGAACAAATAAATATATTGCTTATCATCTTGCAGTTTGTAAAATGTTGTACCACACTCATAAGTAATATTGCCAGGTTAGAAATTATTGTATCTATTTATAAGATAAGGAAAGACTGGAAAGCTTCCTCTCACCAACAGGTCTTTCTAGAACAGAATATAAAGTCTTGATGTGCCTGCTTTCGCTGCAGGACTACTAAGAGAAACAGAGAAACATAGGATCATGACACCAAAAAGAACTAAAACCTGAACAAATGAGGCAAATTAATTTTTATTTAGAATGTTTAAAGCTTTGGGAGAAGGAACTGAAGGAAGGGTACGTGTTTATATTTAACACCTGTTTTACACAACATCTTGAAAAAGAGTTGAGAGAAAAAGCTCTCTTCAGAAACTGATCCATATCCTTGCCCCTTCAGCAAAGGGGGAGAGAGGGAAAAAAATAAATCAGACAATTATTTCACTTATCTTTAAAGTCTGTGCATTCATATATAACTTATTTGCAATCCCAGAAGCAGTTGGTATCAGAATTTGGTCTGGAGTTTTTGATTGGCAAACTATACATGCAAATCAAAAGAAAAGGTACATGGTTCAAAGTGCCCAGCCTACTGTCAGCTACCCTATTCAATTTTTACTAAGCAAAAATATCTACCCAAAGAAAATGATTAAGTGGCTCCTATTAGAGAGTTTATATTTTAAGCTGATCTTTAATTTTCAAATCAACGTTAAGTGTGACAGCAGAACTAGAAAACTATCTGAATCAATATTATGCATTATATCCTTGCAAACAGTGTTGACTCTAATGTTCACAATCTTCCTAATATCAATAAGACACCGTACAAATTAAAGAGCTAAAAAAAGATGTTAGTTCACAATAAAGAATCAAAATGAAACTAACCAAAATAGACATACAGTACAGTGCAAAAATATACCAATTAATAAAGTTTTACAACAATACAGCATGGAATTATATCACTGTTTTTGATCTTTCTAAACTGCTGTTACTGAAAACCACACAAAACTCTCAAACGTATTTAAATTTTTATCTTGTTACAGTTTAACATAACTACCATATTTGACTTCACTTAAAAAGACAAGAACACAAACATTAGAATCCTCATTTACATATATAGAGTAAGTCAAAGTATTAGGCAATATTGACAGAATTTAGGAAACAGTAACAGTCAAGAGAAACTGCACTGAGCTCGCCTGTAACTTCATGCTACATGTCACATTGTATTAAAATAACTTTTCACACGAAGGTCTTCAAAGACAGATATGCCCCAGGCCTCTCACACTACTAGTGTCAGCTTTGCTTTTTCCTAGGACAGTGGTTCTCAAACTTTTTTCTTCACGGACCACTTGAAAACTGCTGAGGGTCTCAGCAGACCATTTAATCTCCATTGCCAGAAAAAATAAATCAAATGCAGGGCCAAATACAGATATTCTCAATTGTTCCGCAACCTTTCTGCGGACTACCTGAACGGAGCTCGCGAACCAGTGGTGGTCCGTGGGCCACAGTTTGAGAACCTCTGTCCTAGGATATTTATTTTCCTGGTAATCACATTAATATTATACAATGACATTGGTATAAAACATTCTCTGCTGAATTTTTACTATATACGCAATTCTTTTCTAAGATTTTTTACTATATATATAAATATCTTTATTATATACCGGCTGCCTAAGCAAGATGCTTCACTGCGCAGTTAACAAACTGACTGCAAAGTAAGGTATCAACGTCTACATGTGCAGGCATGAACTGCACAGTTAAATTAATCTACTGTTCAGTTAATTAGCTACCTGCAAATGCAGGTAAAAATTAACCACGCCATACTAACTAGGCAGTAACACACATGTAGACAGCAACCAGGAATAAATTTGCTCCTGGTCAGCCCCACCACCAGACTGCCACACTCTGCCTAGGCTGGCCTTTTTAACTGTGCGGTGACCCCAAGGACCTGTACCACCTACTGCTTGCCTCTGGTCACCGGGTCCCACAGCAAAGGCTCCAGGCCATCTGCAGCACCCTGCCCAGACCCCCAGCCCAGCCCCACCGCCTACCTATCTTGCATGATGCCCCTGCAGGCTCCTGCCCCAGCCCGGACTCTTGCCTGTAGCGTGAAGGCCATCAAGGGAGCCACGCTGGCATTGTTTCCAAAGCCACACACCACCTCCCAGGGAATGTAACTGCTCCCAGCACATGACTACAGATCTTACTGCACTATGGAGCGAGGCCGAGGTCCAAAGCTAGTTCACCCGTGGCGGATACTCCAATACCCACATCTCTGAGGGTCTGGTGACCTGCATGTGGGAGAGTGGGCACAACCGGTCAACATGCTAGTGCCACATAAAGTTCAAAGCCCTGCAGGCACAGTGCCTCAGTGCCAACAACTACAACTGCCGGTCAGGGGCTTGCCCGCAGGAACATGCCCTTTATGAAGTAGGAGGAATGCTTTCTCGTGCCCCAGAACCCTGGGCATAGCTGCACCATGTTCTCCAGGACAGGTGGCCTACTGGAGTCTCCACTATAGCCTGGCAGTGATGACAAGCAGTCACTCACACCACCGTTATCCAGCAGCTCCGGCAGCCCAAGCCAGCACCTGCCCTGCCAGTTCTGGGTATGCAGCCCCACCCAGGAGGCCCTGATGCATTGGGAGAAGGCCAAGGCATGTATCCCTACCACCACCACCTCCACAGGACAGTATGCCCCAGCATGTACTGAAGGGCACCACAGACCTCCTTCAAGATGGCCTCCCTGGTGGTCACCTTGCCCATGTCAAAGTGGTAGCGGACACAGCGCAGGTTAGTGGATGTGGCCAACTTGAGCAAGGTGCTGGCCAGCTGGGTCTCCGTGGGGAGGGGCAAGCTCATGGTGGTGGCCTGCCACTCCAGATGTACACAGAGCTGCTCGAGGAGCTTCTGGAAGGTGGCCCAGGTCGTGCAAAAGGACTTCAGCTATTGCTTGTCCTCCCAGGTGCTCTGGATGACATGCAGCCACTAGTCCTGGCTGGACAGACAGGCCCACAAGTAGTGGGACTGGAGCCCCAGGAGCTCATGAATGGCATCAGTGACAGCATCCACATGTATATCAGTGTCCCTGCCAGGGTTCAGGTGCCTGCCCAGGAACTGGGCGGCATCAGTGCAGTGGCAGTAAGCTTGCAGACACTGCAGTAAACTTGGCCAGGTAGCTGCGCAGCACAGGGGTGGTAGGGAGAGGGGGCATGCACGGCTGAGACTGACCTGGATCAGGCAGTGGTTGCCATGGCAACAAAGCACGGTGAGCAATGCGGCAAATGGAGCCTGGTACACGGGTTGTCGCGCCTGGGAATGGAGCAGACATCGCACAGTGGGAATGAACAGGCTCTGGCAATAGTTGTAGAGAAAACTGTACCAGCATGCTGCAAACTGGTCTGGGCCAGAAACACAGGTGGCCAGGGGGCACCATGCATGGCTGGCTTTTAAAGCCCTGGCTGCAGGCAGGTGTGGCTGGAGCCTCCAGCTCAACTGGCTGCTGCAGGGGGGCGGTGGAGGGCTGGAAGAGGCTAGAAGTAGGCTAGTACCATGAGGAGAAAATCTGCTTCTAAGTGGCTGCACGTGTAGATGCTTGCCCGAGGCAGGTTTACTGCACAGTTAATTACTGCACAGTAAACCCATATAGCACTACTTGCACATATACATATCTACTGCATATGAATTTTTAGTACATGTACATCATATTTTTATAAAGACACCTTCACAACTACCCTTACTGTGCCTCAAAGTCCCAACTGAATGTTATTTTCTTTCCTCTAATATTTCTTTATCTTACTCAAAATGTTCAGTTCTGAAGGACGTAACAATGCAAGTGAAGTGTATGTATTCAGCTCTCATAAAAAGAAAAGAGTTCAAATCCTACAGTACAATTTCACCACCCGCTATAATCTTCTGCCACCTTGTTCCAGAGTCATCACAACAAAAGGGTTTTAATCTAAATACGTGAGGTGATATCTTGAAGCTGTAACAGGCTGCCAGTTGTGCAGCTGGTTAGCAAAATGCTACCAGAGAAAACAGTCTAGGCTTCCAACAAAGAAGATCCTTGAGCTATAATGCCACACTTCTAATTTCAGCTACATTACTGAACTACAAGTAAGTTCGGGATTCCTTTCCTAATAATGGTTGGGTTTTGTTTTTTTTTTAAATCTAGAGACTGGAAAGCATGTTCAAATCTACAAAACCACTTATAAAGATTCTACCAGGCAAATTTTCACCTGCCTTTAATTGCTGCCTAGCAATAATGGCTTTTGCAGATCTACAACAGAAGAGAGAGCAGGTGCTATAGAAACTCACACACAGAGTCCTACCAATCAACCAAATCCTAACCTGCTATATTGCTAGCTTCTCCTGTAGACAGACCAGCTACTTTCCAAAATACCTATGGAAAGCCATGTCCTAATAACAGTTCCTAGGCCAGAAAAATATCACCAAGTGATCAACTGAAGGTTCAGTTTGAATCAGTAAAAGAGTAGAACAAATCAACCTTGGGGGCGGGGGGGGGAAGAGAGGAGAGGAGGGAGGGGAGAGAGGTTTAAGAAAAAGGAAGATGAGAAGGGAAAGCAATGGATCTGGGAAAGATAAAGAGGCATGATGAGAAAACTAACAATTAGTCCTTTCAAAGAGATGAGGTAGAAAAGAAGAGACTTAATGTCCATATTTCAAACAGTGTATCTGAAGTAGCTCAAAAGAAAAACACCATTACGGCATGCTCTTCATGCCTCCTAACTGAACTTAAGGAAAGTGAAGTAGTAAGTAGTTAAAGGAAGAAATCTGACAGCCAATTCTCTTGTTTATCCACCACTGACATGCCACCTGACCTTAGGAAATAATCAGGTAACACACTCACAGCCTAATCCCCATGTCTGCTTTGTGCACAGCTTGCCCCCACACTGTTTTAAATTGGAATAGGTAGCCGCTCCAAATGGTCACTCACAACAGTTTTCAGTGGATGCTGCATTTGAGGACAAGAGAGAGCAGCCCTCTGCACAGAGCAGGAGCAGCAGCAGCAGCAAAGGACTACGGCCCACCATTAGTAAAAGGTTACCCACCCCCGATCTACACAAAGGTAGACCAGCCCTGGAGAAAAAATTTAAGTCTTTTGCACAGCAGTATGGAAAGCTAATAGACTTGTTCCTGTGCAGCTGTTTTATATTGAGAACATACATTCGTCAGCTACCAGGACGAGATTCCCAAACTCATTTCACTTATGACTGAACTAAATCTGAATTTAGAACTGCAAAACACTTAGTCCCAGGTCCAAAGAACATAGGCATAGTGATATCTAAGCCAACCAATAGAAAAAGTAAAGGGATACATCTGAGATTATCCTTCTCCTTGCCCTAGATACCTAAACTAAGGCCTATGGGTAGATGCCTATGTAAGAATGGGATTCACCCCCCGAAACTTCCTCTTGATGTAGGCACTTAAGTCATCCCTTTACATATAGACAACAGAATAGTTTTACTTTTTAAAGAAAATCACCAGACAAGAAGGCTATAGCAGGGATATAATAGCCTAATGGTTAGAGCACATGGCCAGGAAATGGGATTCGTCAATTCTAGGCTTTCCTCAGATTAAGGTGGTAACACCAACATCTCCCATCTCCCAGGACAGTGCTCAATCAAGCCACAGTACAGGCTAGGATGGGGGCACTCTTTCCTCCTGCTGAGTCTAGACTATTACAACAAAATTTAAAGAAAAAGGGTGGGGAAAAAGAAGATTTATGATGACAAAGATAGATGCATTAAGCACAAGAGGAAACATGACTCTACAGCCCAGTGGTAAGGGCACTCCTGAAAGGGAAAAGTCCTGGGTTATGGTTTCTGCTTTAAGAATTACATTTGCATTCTGTATTAAGAAATCATTATTTTGCTGTTTTTACTTGTACAGTGTTTGTCCACTCTGGCCCCCTAAAACCGTCTCATAAGTACTTCTTTGCAGGATATAGTCACTGTAATATGACTGTGACCTGCAGCCTTTTTTCCAATTTGATATGACCTTTCTTGGCTTATAAAGTGCATTTTAGTTTGAATGGGTCCAGCCCACTAAAACTACCCAGATCACTCTGTATGATTACCTTGTTCTCAACATCAACTCTCCCCCCCCACACACCAACCCAAGCATCTTCCACATTTTATCAGTACTGATTTTATATTTGCTTCCAGATGACTGATAACATTGTCAAATTGCATTGGGCCCAGCACTGATTTCTGAAAAATCCCAGAACAAAATACTAAACTTCTGCTCTTTGTTCTTCCTAAGAAATAACCTTCCTACAAATTCCATTTTCATTAACAAATTTAATCTCCTCTCGCTATTTTTATTGTCTACAGTTAACCAGCTTTGTTGTCCTCAAATTAATTTTGTATTCTCCTTTAGGAGAACAAAAAACTGAGATAGAAGTGGAGAAAATAATAATGTGCATTTTTCAATAGAAAGAACTTTTCTTACCATTTCACCTGGTTCTGTTTTGGGGTACTGTGGGCAAAATGAACCCATTCCCTACATGTCTGGTAAAAATCAGATGGGAATCATGAGATCTACCCTATTACTTTTTGGCCAGTGTTTCTCAACCCTTTATAGACTCAAGGCAATCCTACTTAGACTCAAGCCACACCTTAGAAAAACAGCAGCTCTTGGCTTTCACCTGTTTTTTTTTTTTACTACAAAAAATACTAGAGCAATTTTTCTACTACAAAGAACTCAGACAGACCACAGCAGGGCAGAATGTTTTAATGCTACGGATTCTTATTTGAAATGCATGGCTGCATCCAGACAAGAGCGGCCACGTGATATGTGGCACCACAGACCCAGCTGCGTCACCACACTCTGGACATTCAGGCACTCCCCCCAAGCTACTACCCTTGAGGCATGGGGTTTTAGGGGGATTTTTTGACCCCAGGAGATCCCAGAGTCAAAAAAACCTAGTCAGAAAAAAAGCGGGGTGGCGCACGTGGTGGCAGCATGCACTGCCCAAAACTAGAGCCTGGCCAGCTAGGCTCTGAGTACAGTAGTACCGTGGCTGAAGCTTCCCCAGCCCTCAGGTAAGCTGCTGGGCCCCAGCCTCCCCGACCCCATGCAAGGTAACCTGCCATGCACCAGAGTGTGCATGGCACAGATGTTTTCTGGGGATAAGTAGCAGTGGCACAAGATGTGCCAAACGTCCACACTCATCTGGTACAGTCTGTGGGTTTATCTTGTGCATCACATCTGCACACCTCCCAGTGCTAACATGGGTGGCACCACGCAGTAATCCTGAAAGGATTTCAGGGCACCACGATTTCAGGGCTGGTCGAGAACCACTGCATTAGACTGTTAATCTGTTCTTCAGCATGGACACAATGGGTGTATCTACACGTGCTATGACAGTGATGCAATAAACTCCAGAGCAGTTTACACTGGAGTTAACTTCTCCCAGGTGGAGAGTCTACACATGCACCAGACCACAGAAATTAGAACTGGGGTGGAGCAGTCCCAGTGCTGGCAGGGGGCACAGCAAGTCAGCCCTGGGCTCTGGATGGCAGCATCAAGTGGTAGAGAGGCTTACAGGAGCTGGGGATCTAGCCCACAGCTGGCTGGGCAGACCAGTCACAATTTTTGCCCAGTGGTCACTGTAACAGCCCTGCAGCCACAACGCGGTTACTAAAATGAAGGAGCAGCTGCCGGAGATGAAGACATCCAGGAAATCGACGAATAACACCAGGGCAGCCAATACGGAGCCAGGACAGTGAAATAAAGGGGGGAGGAAACTTCCTAAGGTTGCTTTCAGGCACGCACTCGCAAAGAGGAACCAGAAGGGACGACCCTCCTAGACAAAGGTGGGAGTTTTGAGCAGAAGTGAGAAGTCCTTCCCCAGATCGCGTCCTACCTGGAGAAGACAGCCTCGGTCGTGAGTTATAAATGGAGTGGCAGGCGTGGAAGCTCCCCTGCAGCTCCGAAGACTCAGTGAGGGGATTCCCCAAAAGAGGGGGTAGAAGAGGAAGGAAGAGGCAGAGGGGGAAAAAGGCGAAGAAGCCCCGACATTGCCAGTGACCCCAGTAACCCTGATCTTGCTCCGGAGGGTGAAGGGGAAGCCAAGACGCCAGAAAATGAAAGGGAAAGAAATTGACAAAGCCACGCTTCGCAAGTCAGCACAAGCCGCAGCTGGGGGATCCCGATATCGGCGTTAACCAGCTGCTAATTGCCTTGTTAGCGGCTGATTATTAAGTAACAAGCCAACCAGTAGCCCTGTGTGACGCCCAGATGGCAGACACTGAGAACCCTGCGGTGACCCCGGCAGATTCACGTTTAAAAAGAAAGAGAGCCAGACTCACTTTAATAAAAAGCACATATAATTAAGACCTGACCCGTGTGTTCATTACCGGGATACTGGTATCTAACAACTGTTCCTCACCCACAAAAATTTGTATTTAGATCAAGTCGTGGCAGGCGGGAATTGGGGGAGCTATCAGAGAAACGGGTACCCAGGACAAACACTCGATCACAGTCAGCATCCACATGAGCTTTGGATTGTAGTTAATTACTCTGCCATAAGATCGTATCGTCCACAGAAGAGTTAATGAATTTACTGCACCCTAATACAGGCACATGTGGACAGTGGTGCTTAAATGTAGAGCTAATTAGTCAACTCGATAGAAGAGGACACATGTAGATATATCCAGTCACAGCATATCTTGAGCGACCCACTACCAGGCCCTTCCTTTAATGCACTGTCTCTTGATGAGAGCTGTTTCATCAAATCTTGTGCTGTCTCTAAACATTTTTTTGAAGAATCTTATCAGAAAGACTGGCAGGAGAACTCCAGCACCAGTTGAAGCCCTGTCAACTAAGATCAATTGCAATGCTGTTTAACAGTCCCTACTGCATTTGATAACAGGCTACTCACAGAGTAATGTCCTCAACTCTCAAATTCCTCAACTCTCAAATTCATTTTTTTCCTTGATTAAAGAGGAAGGAAGTCTGATTCACAGTGAAAATTATCCAGGCTGATATATTTAGTGTCCATTCTTGGAAGAAAATTACGTATACAGACACACATGCACGCGCACACACACCCCTCTCAAATGGCATACAATCTTTGCCATGCTCTCCAAGCATAACTGCAATCTTAGTTGGTCAGTTTCTCGTGAAGCAAATATTTATTTTAAAAGCTCTATAATTCTAATTTTATAGCACAAAAATTGTAATATTTGCACTGATTCTAATTTCTCTTCATGTGATCACATATTAAAACAACATAGTTTAAATAAGCCATTCAAATTGTCAGATATAAGTTACATAGATTTAAATGTCAAGTGTATTACGTAGAATGTTAGTGCGTTCCAATTTCACATTTTTTGTTTTGTTCTTTTTTATTTTAAAATCTAAAATACTAACTTTATCAACTGTGTATTATCTCATTAAGTCTTTGAAGCCAGCCTTGTTTTAAAAAAAGCCATATAAAAGTTTCAGGGAAAAAAACTCAACAAGGTAGAAAATCAAAGCAAATACTTCAATAATTTTCTATTTCCCTGCAGAGGTCTCAGAGAGATCTTTCTTTTCTGTCTCAACAACCAAACCATATTTTACTAAAAAGGAGGAAAATGATGGGGAGAAAGAAAAAGAGAGAGAGTTGTGCCTGTGCAAGCATGGTTGGGGTAGTAATACCTTTAAGAAATTCAACCACCCATGTTTTAATAATTCAGGTCATACAGCCTTGTGCAGTTTAAAAGTAGAATTACTTTTAAAGAATACATATTTCCTCGGAGCTATGTTACATATTTCCTTTTAATGTATCATATTGCAGAAACAGCTGAAATGAACGTCTAGACATCAAAAACAGTCTTTATTCCCACCTACTGCTTTTTTACCTCAGGCATCAAAACTAATGAAACCTATTATCCAGAACACTGAGTTCAGTAACCACATTGGCCACTGCAAATATGAAAAAACACTCTGGGACAGGACTAGTTATTCAGCCATTAAAATTACTGAAAATCAATTTCTTGCTGCACACTACAGAAATACTGATAGATTAAAGGCAGGCACATGGGACAAGAAGATTACTTCCAGGGAAGATTACTATGTCAAATTGCTAAAGAGGGTGTTATTCTGCATCAAGGGTTCATATGTGGTATAATATATGTTCCCTTTTACCCTTTGATAGTCAGTTTCTTCTTTTAACTATGTAAGATAAGGAATACTTTTTTAAAAATGTCGATCTGTTTTAAAAACCAAAGGCACTGCCAAATGATTGCACGGAACAAAAGCAGAAATGTAATTACTAAAAGAAAACATTTATTTTTTCATATTAATTTTTATTAAATATGCCCCCTGAAACTGCATTTCAAAAGACAAAGCAGCATTTTGAACAATCAACATTTCTAAAAAAAATGACTTGGAAAAAATAACAAAGCAGTGTAATGCTACATTAATTCTGAAATACTGTATTATACCCATAAAAAATCCAATTAAATGCAATGCTGTTGATCGATCACTGTTATGCTCCCACTGATCACCCTGTAAAATTTGTGTTTGAAGTCATTAGTGGCTAAATGGACTTACTACTTATTTATATCAGATTCAACCCACTTAGAGCTCTAATTTCCTTGCACCAATTGTGATTACAGAAAAAATTTGAATTGCTTACTCTTAGACTGAAAATATATCTTAACTCTCCCTTCTCCTCCAGGCACCTTTATCAGTCAAGGAAGCATAATATAAAAGAAATGTTTACCAAAATGCTCTATTTGTTTTGACCTATTTGCAAATAGAGGTGATGTGAAGCCCTGAGAATATGCGGTGCACACATGCTAGGCACTTCACAGTTTTAACAACGTAATGTCCTCTGAAGGTATCTTTAACAGCATGTGCCCAGCAACAGTTCCAGGAAAATCAGAATTTTAATGAAGTCTTCTTTCTGCACAGTATTGCTGTTCAGACATGACCCGAGTTAGCATTTCAATGGAGCACAATTTTCTACATAAAGCCTATAAACTTTCACGCAAAGGAGGCTGTAAAACTGAAGGGGGTCACACTTTTGGATAAATTAAATAACACCTTCAATAGACAACAGCTGTTGAATATTGCCAGCATGGAACCTTAACTGGTGTAAAATGGGACAGAAATTAGTGTAATAGCTGTTGGCTTGAGAAGGAGACCAGCTTTAGGTATATTAATTTGGGTTAAGTTAACACTATGTAAAGTATTATTGTGATTACAGTAGTGAAGAAGCTATGTACCAAACGCAGTACTACAAAATTCTCCTTGGCATACAAGATATGTACACCAACAGATACTCTCCATTTTCTCTCACTCACATTCCCTAATTCTCTTTCTCCTTCAGCACCTCCAGGATTTATTATTAAGCAAAATAAATGTCAGAGGCATATACAATTTTGTAAATATTCAATAAGTACTTTCAAATGTACTTTCAAAGCGGCCACTAAACTTTCAGACATATAAAATATCCATTCACTTCCAGCTCCTTGGAGATTTACTGAAAAAAAATCTGAAGAATAGTTGGTTTATGACTTGACCAAAAACCAAACTTAATATGCATAAAATCACTGTTAACAAAAGGTCCTTGGAAAAGTAGAGTTAGAGTCTGCTTTTCATAACAGCACACAACATTAGGTATTCCAGAAAAACAACTGGCTCATTTAAGAGATGTAAAACAAAATGCTTCCAAAGATGTTTCCAAAAAAAACAGGTAAGTGTTTTGTGCCAAACACCTCTTATAGTCACCATTTGTTCCACAGGAAATACTGTGATGCTTTTCCACCAAAAAAAGTAAGATACTGCAGAACTGAACACTCTCTTCTAAATTTTTCTAGATGGGGGGGAAAACAACTGGGGAAAAGCATGTGGCGTGCAACAATATCAGACTCCAAAATCATTCTGCTTATAATTATGGAGAATGAAATTTAGCAGAAATGTCCTAATGTAGACTATGTTTCCATCTACCCCAACATTTTACATTCTGTTTACAGTACATTTCATGGAGAAATTATTTATACTGGTTGACAGAGGCAGCTCTTCCATAGGACAAGCCCAGGCCACCCATCCTACATCAAGATGAGCTAACACAGTAAAAAGGTGAGCAGGAGGGTGGAAACCACTCTAAAGAAGGTAAGAGAAGGAGGATCCCTCTCTCTTTACAAGCACAAAAATCAAACTAATTTTGTATACATGTACTGTTTTTGCTAGAATTTTCAACAAGCTGCCTATACTATTGAATTTTCTTCTTTCCATTCCTCCTTAAGCATAGAGCAGGGAAGGACTGTTGTTAGAAGAAAAAAAATGTGTTTATATTTATCCATATTTGGAAAGCAAACAAAATCATAAATATTTTCTTCAGCTACAAGACTTCTTTATCAATTCTAATACTATCTGAGAAGCCAAGGTTGGTTAATATGTTTTCCCTTCTTCACTTAACAGATGCAGGGTTTTTTTTAATTATGTGGCCAAAGAAAAACCAACCACTTTTTAACTTAAATTCTGACAAGCCGAGTCCCTGAAAAGCCTTTTACTCTCAACCAGAACAGTTGTCAGTCACTAATGTTCATAGCAATGGTGAGTAATCCCTGCAGCTGTACTGATTGAAATGCAGCTGTCTCATTAGCATTCCCTCACCACCCCCCACTTATCCAGCATTTCTATGCTTGCTACAATAATCTTAAAGAGCATTTTACAGGAGGTTTAGCCCTAGCTAAGGGCACTCTGCGGCGTGACCAAGAGAACATGGAAACACGATTCATTAGACACGCCTGGAGTGATAACAATAGAGCTGCTTCTTGCTGCCTTTCATTTCTTACACTGTGCTTATACTAATGCATTCTCGTTACACAACAAGCACATTTAGAGACAGGAAAAACTAGAATTACCTTTCAGTAAGACAGTATTTTTTTGCTACATAAAATGCTTGCAGGCCACCACAATTATTTTCTAAACTAACATGTTAAAATTGTAAATGTAGCAAAACACAAAGCCCCCAAAGCATCCAATAAAACTACTTATTTATAGGAAGGTCTCTGTTATCTCTCTATAATCTATTCAGTGCTCTTAACAACTATTTTCATCACCTTTTCCCAGCAAGCATGCATTTTGCAAAAGAATCTGAAAAATGCTGCTCTAAGCTAATATTTTTTGTCATTTACTAGTTATTAGCTTCCACCTCTACCTAAATACTGCAGTTAAATTTTTATTTCTCCTCTTTTCATTTACTACTGATCTATCCCACAGTCTATAATCATTTCCTCCCCTGTGTAATGTTCATTTCCTTATTTCCTTCCTTTATACGTTTCTGCCACAAAGATGTTTTTAGATTTAAAAAAATAATATTTCTGAGCAGAAAGCCTGGTGAATTTTTTAAAAATATTTTAAATGTTATACCCTGAGAAAACATGATTTTGATTAAAACCAGGAACAGAGAAAAATAACTGTTTTCCAGAATTACATTTCAAAGTCATATTACACAAGGCAACAGGTAAAGTTTTAGTTTACATAAAATCTAAAGGGTTTTAAATTTGAAACCAAGTCATACATTTCATTACACAGACGAAGTGTAAGTTTTCTTCTTCTTACAATTTGAATTTTCCCCCAAAAATTGATCAAATGACTGTTTTGACTATTTTCCAGCTGAGACATAAATGTCATAAAGAATTACTTAAAGAATGCTCTTTTACGGTGCTGGGGCACAACTGGCGTAAAAAGTAACAGTTTACACTTTATTAGTTTTCATTTATCAGACTATTCAAGTTCAGCGTAGCATTTTACATTATGAAAGAATTACAAAGAGTAATGCTACAATCTGCTTCCTGGAAGATTTGCTTAAACACAACTCCAGAAATAAGCTAAATATAAGAACAGAATGTAAAAAGTCAAAAAGTAGAAATTTAACCATAGCTACTAGAATCTAATCCAACACTAATGATAAAATCTAGCTGTTTTAATTGACAGACTTAAGCAATAATTTTATTTTGTAATGTTTTAAGTTTATGTTTTAGGACCAGCCATAATGCAACATCCATCAATGAGGTGCTCTCAAGGTCAAACCGATGGCTTTCACTTAAAGTACAGCATATTCTGAAAGGTAACATTGTATTTTTGAAGGTGCAGCTGTTTTTCTTAATTCGGTTAAGAATTTAAAATGCACTTTCATTTATTTACACATAAAAGGAATATTTGAAAGATTTTAAAAACTATGTGTTATTTTTTTAAACTGTAACAATTCAGCTCTACTTTCATGCCTTCTCCTTCATGTGAATCCACATAAAGATTATAAAAGATACTAACCATCATGACTGCAGAAACAAAACAGTCAAGGCTTCCGAGATACTGTCAATAATTTTTTGTAATTTTGTTTACTCCCTACTGTTAGCAATACTCCCTGAGAACCATGACAAACTATTTTGTTATTTTCCACTGGGCAAATCTTGATTTTATTTTGTCCTATATAAATTGAGCTGGAATTGAAATAATAATTTTTCATTATCAATGAAGACCTGAGGTTTTACCAAAAAATATACACTTTTGATGGTGTAACAGTAAAGAATATTAATTAGGTCTGTGAATGCATTTAATGAATTGCTGCTGGAGAGACAGAAGAGGGCACTAAAAATATTTAGTAACACCCTGAAAAATGATGACTTTAAGAAACGCAGCACGTACATGTTAAAATAAAATGAAAACCTAGACAAAAATCCCTTTTTAATTATAAATATATGGAAAATATGTTGATTGTTAGCAGGGAGACCATATTACTTTTCAATACTTTCAATAAATATATCTACCCACCATAAAGATTTTATCAAGAAGCAGTAAAACACAAAGGTCACAGGTTTGATCCTCCTTTGGACTAGATCTCTTGAGGTCCCTTCCTTACTTCTCTATGATATACATCTAGAAGGTCAAGCTATTCAGAGTCTGGTATTAAATCTTGTAAAATGACATCTTTTTGAGAAAATGGGCTAAACAAGGAAGACAGAAAGGCAACTTTAGATGCAAAGTCCCTGGAGCCCTGGAGAGAAATTCTACCCAACTTAATTTATTTAGGATTTCAGGATCTCTCCAGATTTGTATTTGTGACCTCCTTTACTACAACCAAGAATATATTCAGTTCGAAATCTTGCCTTAAAGTAGGATCTTACACGGATTGCAGACTGTCCAATACTAAGGAACCTCTTAAATTTTATTCCAACCATGCAACTGGTAGGTTCTTGCAAAATCATTACTTGAACTAACATGTCATGGATATCAGAATTACCATAATTTTGGCAAGTTCCTTGGTACTATTGTTTCAGTTAAGGAGAAGGGACAGGTAATGGAAGTCTTGCTCCACATGTACAAAACAGGAATGACTGGTGAGAAAAGAAACACGAACACTTAAAGCCCAATTCCTTCATGCAGCAATGGACTGCAATATTTTGTCTGAGATAGCTTGGGAGTATGAACATTTTCTGGAATTGGAATGCTAACACTGGCTAAGTACAGACAGTCAAAAAGCCCAAAACTAATTCAATTCCATCTCTGCAGGTTTCTGTAAACCACTTAGACTGAACAGACAAGAAAGTAAAACGACATTCACCAGGCACCCAGACCCCTGCAGTGGCCTACACCAGGTGCCAGGAGGTGCTACAGCACACCTCCCAGCCTGCTGGCTACTGCAGCGAGCCATGACCTATGCCCCCTCTTCTGCCTCTCACCAGCTGAGGAGTGGGCATGGGGGGGAACCCCCTCCCATGAGACCCTCCCCCAGCCAGGGTGTCCCTGGCACAGTAAAAACAGAAGGGAGGAAGCCCCCAGTGGGGCATTTTTCCTTCTCTCCCCGGGACCCAGAGCCAGTCCCCCTAGCCATGCCCCCTCCCAATTCAGGCCGGCTGAGGAGGGGTCGTGGTGGGGGAGAACCACCCCCCATTTGGTACCAAACCCCCGCTCAGTTCTCCCTGGCACAGAGGGAAGTGGGGGAAAGGAGAACCCCCTGCGTCCAGAAGGAGGGCCAATCACTTGGCCATGCCCCCTCCTTAGCCGGGGGGCCAGCAGTGGAACAAGTGCTTGGCTGTATCAGGCACGAGGGGCTAGGGGCAGAGCCCTCAGTAGGGGCAGTTTTTCCCCCCACAACTCCCTCCTTAGCCAGCTGGTGACTACCCTGACTCCCGGATCTTCACGCTTCCCCATAACTGGGAGCTGGGGTGATCACCCTTCCCAGTGGGAAGCTTCTCAAGCTGGGGCTATGCTCCCTTCCCAGCCAGTGGGCCAGCTGAGGAAGAAGTGCATGGGGAGGGTGGCAAAGCCCCCTCTATCTAACCCACCTCCCCCATCCCAGGCCCCCAGCCGGGCTGTGTCCAGCTCAGGATGGAGTGGAATCTGCAGTGGGGGCTTTATTCCCCCCACTTCAGGTAGGAGCCAGGATCAGCTGGCCATGTTTGCTCCCCAGCTGGCACACCAGTTGAGGAGGGAGTCTGGGGAGAAATGCACCCCCCCCCCGAACTCCAGCCATTCTCTGCCCAGCGTGAGGGGGGAGGGGGAAGAGGCCATTTCCCACCCACCCCCACTCAGCTGGCTGGAGGCGGAGGAGGGGGTGATTGCCCTGGCTCCCAGTTTGAGTTGGGGAGTAAGACATGCCCTGCTGGCTTCCCTGCAACTGGGAACTGGGGTGGTCACCTGGCCACACCCCCTCACTGGCCAGTGAGTCAGCTGAAGAGGCCAGTGAGTCACCTGGCCAGTGAGTCAGCTGAAGAGGCCAGTGAGTCACCTGGCCAGTGAGTCAGCTGAAGAGGAAGTAGTCAGGAAACAGTGGTTCCCCACCTGGCTCTGGACCCCCAGCTGGGCTGTGCCCACCATGGAGGGGAAGGAGCCCAAAGTAGGGGCTTTACTCCCCTCTCCCCAGCTGGTAGCTGGACTGATTCCTCTAGCCAAGGAAGGGTGGGGCCAGGGGAATCCACCCAGCTTCTTGATACCAGGGATGCAAAAGCCTCCAGTGACAGCTGGGTCACAGCCGCCCCTGCTCTGCTGGAACAGAAAGCACAGCCCAGGGCTGCACAACATCCTGGGATGCTGGAGGAATGAGAGTTAAGTTGAACTGAATGGGGATCTGAGACAGAAGTTCCATAAATGTGTTGACCTAAATCAGGTAAGTCTGATACTACATCCATTCAGGTTTATCTTAAATTAGTTTCAAGCCATTTTGACAGAGCTTTAAATGCAATGAACTTTTGTTCTGCTACAGATTTAAATGAGTTCCTGATCATTTAAACCAGTTTAATGGACTTTTGTCCATAGCTCATAAGCGGTGAACTGCTGCAAGTTAGATCCAGAACAAGCTGCCTACAGATGCCCCAAAATGGTACTACAGAAGCAGCTAAACATGAGAACATAGAATTCCTGTAAACAGAGTATTTTTCCACCTTTTTTTAGTCTAAAAATCACAAAGATTCCATTCTGTCAAAACAACCATTTTATCCACTAAAACTGTTGGTGTCCTCTTACCTGTGAACCAATGGAAAAAACTACAAAGATGAAAAAGAAAAACAGTTTCTTTAAAATCTGCATGGGAAAAGTAAATGCATTTTTTTTTCAAGCTTTAATCTATTTTCACTCATATTGAAGAGTGCTGGCTTAAAATGCTGTTCTTGCTGAGACAGAAACAACTGAGTTCTCACAATCAGCAAACTCAGCATGTTAGGCAAAAACATCAAAATATATAGTTAGAATGTGTCCACCTTGTGGGTGGGAGGGTCTCTATTTCTAGGCTGGTATACAAAATTGATGACAGAAAGGAAACCATTTATTCATGAGTATCAGAGACCCACCCTTCTAAAATGGAAATCCTCAGAAACGTACAATATTCCAGGCTGTTGAAAGTTTCAAAAATTATACCTCTTCCAGTGGAGTACAAAGGTTACATAGAATACTGATATACCAGCTATAAGATTTTTCTTGCCCTAATCAGTCAGATGAAGAATACTTGTCATATATTATATTTTCCACTCCTACTCCTTAAACAGAAAGTGCTCTGATTCCCTTGAGAGTTTTCCTGTATGGAGCACACCGGACTGAAACAGACTTTTTTTTTTTTTTTTTAAATGATAACTAAGCATTGAGAGGACCCATGTGGAGAAAAAAATGGAATGGCAATGGGCAAATTACTTTTACAATACAAATGTTTGTGCACAGAACTCTTTTTAAAAAATAAGAATTTCTTCTAAAGAATTACAGCAGAAGGGTAGGATAGCCTCTTTAGAAATTAACTGGTTCAGAGGCATGACCTTTCATAGGCACTAACCTACTTGATGGCATGTTGTCTGAAGAGAAGCCAGACTAAAACAGTACATCTTTAACAATGTGTGACTGCATCATAACCTGGGACAACTAGTACAAAGATATTTGGACTTGCATTTAAAACTTGAAAGCTCATAAGATTTAGTGATATTATTCAATTTTTCATCTGCTTCTACATGTACAAAAATAAAAGAAATAAAAGCCTCTCTACCAGGGGTTGGCAACAAACGGCCTGCAGGCAGGGTCAGGCCTGAAGAGCTAGAAGGTTTTGCCTCTGCTCATGTCTGTGCTGGGCAGCAAAGCTATGGACAGACATTCAAAAAAACCTGAGCCTAAATTGATTCAATCTTTGCAGGTTAATCTAACCTGGCTAGGCTGAACGGATGTCAAACCAGACAGACATTCTTTCTGGACTGAGGAAATTCAGGCACATGCCTGAAGTGGCTCAGGCTTGAAGTCGGGAGGCACTAGTGCAGCCCTCCTTTCCCTTCTGCAGGGAGCTGAGCTGAGGGGGCATGGCCAGGCCCCAACAGGACTCTCTTATTAGGGAGGCTTGCCTGCAGAGTCCCAGGCTTCCCCACCCCCGGCTGCTCAAGGGGCAGAAGTGCTGAAGCCCCCAATAGCACTCTGAGGCAAGGGGGAGGGGGTAGAGTGCATGCATCTGTTGATGATATGGAGTTATACAATCTCCCTGCCTGCTTTGTCATACTGTCTGCAGCAAACTGACAGGCAAGCAAGCCAGCTGGGGGCTATAGTGATAAAGTCTTTATCACCCGATTAACAACACAATAGCCTCTCTCCATTATGTCAAACTTCTTAAACAACTTACCAGCTGACACACACACACACACACACACACACACACACACCCCACTTGGCATTAGATAAAGTACCATATGCCTGCTAGGGTCTGTGGGGCTGGGGTCCATGCTGTGGCACATGGGACAGGTGGGCGGAGTTCCTGCTTGAGCAGCAAGGGGGAGGAGGTAGGGCAGGGAAAAGCCAGGGAGACCCTGCTGTGTCTACATTTTCTGCTGCAGCCTTACACAGCATTAGTTAGCTGGCTATGGTCTGTGCTGTGACACAGAGGAGGACGGGACTGCTGCTTAAGCAGTCAATGGTAAGGAGGGCCCAGGGAAGCCAACAGATCCTGCTGTGCCTGCAAGTCTCTGCTGGAGCTCTGGCCAGGGAGTAGAGGGGAGGGGCCAGCCCTGCTGTGGAGCAGAGAGCTCTGCTGAGCCCATAAAGCATGTCAGGATGCTGGGGTGACTCTGATTTAACTTAAGCCAGAAAGGGGTCTGGAGCAGACATTGCATAAACTGGTTTCAGCCAACTCAATTAAGCTTGATATACTACATTCAACCAGGTTTCTCTCAAACCAGTTTCAGCCATTTTCAAACTGGTTTATGTGCACTGAATATCTGTTCTGCTACAGGTTTAAACCAGTTTATGATCACTTAAATCAGTTTACCTATATCTGTCCCTAGCCCAAGGAGCTGTGCCAATATCAGTTGTGGTCCCCCACCAGCTTTCAACCTGTGGGGAACTGAGTCAGGGCTGAGCAACTGTAGCTGTACCCTTATTACAGCTGGAAGGCAGGAGAGGGGAGAAGGGGAGCAGCAACAGTGTGAATACAACTTCCTACTGGCCAAGCCATGGTTCAGTTCCCACCAGCTGGAAGCTGTTTGCACTGCAGTCAGGAAACAGGGAGCGAGGAGAACCAGAGAAGGCACAGGTGCAACTTTCAGATGCCTGGCCCCAGTGCAGCTACCCTCTAGCTGGAAGGTGTGCTCATGTCACAGCTGAGAAGTGGGGGCTTGGGAAAAGTAACAGCAGCACAGTTGCAGCGCCCAGTTGCATGGCCCTGCCACAGGCATGAGCAACCCTTCACCCACTGGCAATGCACTGCCAAATCCACCTGACTTGCACCAGACTATTTCAATCTGTGGCTTTTAAAGGTTACAGTCCACTTCTCTATATTAATTTAAACTAGAAAAAACACCATCATATGCATATTGATGTCATGCCAAGTTGCAGTTTATTTAGTACCCACACATTCTGCTTCCTTCAGGCAGAAAAAAATCCTGGATTTTCTAACTACCAATTAGCCACAGGCTGTCGTGTTTTTTTCCCCCCCTTGGACGAAGGCAAGTTTTGTCCCCCCTTTTGGAGGCATGTTTAAGTCAAAAAGCATGTAGTATACAGGTAGTGACTTGAGAATGAGTTCATTTTTCCCTACCCAGACCAGCCACTCTGACCTGCCAAAGGACTTGCTAAATATCAATATGACCATTCACATGATGTGAAGCATTGGCACATGACCAATTATCTCCCTAGCAGTCACTACAACATCAAAGTTTCAGCTAAGTGAAGGGTCAATCCCTTTGTCAACAGAGTCCACAAGGCTTCCAACTGACTGTACTATAGTGATCCCCCAGATCTGACATTCACTCTAAACTTATGAACGTTTCTTTTCTTATCCTATACAAAAAATAACCTTAGCGCCAGGCTTCGTCTTTGAAGACTTAGAGTACTTTTATTCAACTCTACATATTACATTGTAAATAACTAATCTGGTGCAAAAATTTGACTTAATGATGTTGATATTAATCACATACTTGCGTGTTTCTTCCCCATGCATTTTTATGGATTTTCTTCAGACACTTCTTCTGTATACTGTACAATGCCTACTCCCCCCAACAAAGTCTACAAAAGCCATTACCCTTAATCTCCTTCAAATCTGTCTAAAACCCATTTCCCAGGGATGCCTACAGAAAACTGACACACGAAAATGGCTAGACAAAAAGTAGCTAAAGACCAGCAGTGTTTGCTATGCCATGAAAAAATACATTTGTATTTTAGATGGTCTTTCTTCCTCCTCCTCCTCCTCTCATCATTCATTTCACCCACCTATTTATATCTTTCCCTGTAAAATACAAAATTAAGCATCCTACTCCCGCTAAACAAAAATGGTTATTTACTATACTACACTGTAACTCTGTAGTGGGCAAACTGAGTTATTCTAAGGTTTTTTAGCCATAGTCTAGGTCTTCCCAGAACTAAGCAACAAAACTGAACAAAACACCTCCTGTGGCTCTGAGAGATGCGAGTGCTGTGACTGGTGTGCTAGGCGAGCATAGTGCCTATAAGGAATGTGGCTGGCACCGTGCTAGGGGATTTGTGTACCATTTAAGGAATACTTGGCACTGAGGCAGGGGATTGGACAATTTGGCATAAAAAAGTTATACAAGTAATGAACAAAGGAACATACATGTTCCTTGCTGTGATCTTGTGAGGACAGACATGGCTGCTGGGTACCTGCTCGAACAGCGGAGAACCAAAAACTAAGATCCCACACACCCAGCAAAGGACCCAAAGCCTGGTACCACCAAAGGTCACTACTGTAATGTCTAAGGAACCACTTGCCAGGGCATAACATGGGGAGGAAACCTGGAATATTGCCTAGGGATTACTATTAAAGTTCACTTGACGCCACATCAGACAAGTTGCTATATCAGTCCTTGGAGGGCTCTGACAAAAAAAAATCCTCCTGGTAACAACTCTAGGTCTATAGGTTGTTACAATTAGAGTAGATCCCACTGTGCATATGGGTATGTTCCTCAAATACATAAGGCTTGGTTGTTTGGAATGACCATGTTCATGCCCAAAAACAGTGTTTCCCAACCCGTTCTTATCTACCAACTGGAAGCAAAACATAACACAAGACAACAATCAAATATTTAGTGCTGCCAGAGCAGACCATAGACTACAGAAAGCATTTAGTGAGATAGCTGCCTTCTCCCTAACCTGCATTTCATACACCGGGGAAAACACAGGCAAACAGAATGAGTGGTCTGAGAGAAATTCAGACATCATTTAGTGGTGATGGGGTCTCATGAGGTCTCAGTACCACTATGTAACTGTGGAATGAAATTTAAAGAGATATTATGGGTAACATGATGAATGAAGCACTAATTAAAGAGCATGAAGGGGAATTCAACAAGCTTCACAAAAGTGTGCTTTATACTCCATATTGACTCTGTCAGGCCATTAAGACATCTTGATGCTCTTGAATATCGGAAACAATTGAAAACTATTATCAGAATCTGATCAGGATTAACTATGATTGAGTCGAGGGATAATCCATTATGGTTAGACCACAGTAAATAATCCAGGATGTTTAGCTTGCAAGCCTGTTCAGATTCCAGGCTATGTTGGGCCGCCCTCATTTAAAATCATATTCATCTTACTGATGAAACAGAATCGTTTCCTGCTTTGAGTTAGGATCTCTTCAACAAAGAGATTGGCAACCTTTCGCAATAGGGGAAGCACTTTGAGTTTACCCCACAGTGCAGGCCACTTACAACCTGGCTAGGATGATGGTATATGTCCCAGTCTAGCTGGGACAGTCCTGCATTTCAGAGGCCAGCCCTGGCCAGCTGTCGAAAACTATAATGGGCATCTCAGAAATGCAGGGACACAGAACACAGTTTGGCCAGGAGTTGGAGCAGTGAGGAGCACCCTGCAGGCACCACTCACTGCCTGCCCAGCATCCCATCTCATCCCTGTCAACTTGAGAAAGCGATGGGGGGAGAGGGGAGGGGAGAAGAGAAACACAACAGCATCCCGGGTGAATGTCCCAAGATTTCCCTATGGTCAGCCTAAACCTGGCCCACAACTTCACAGCCACCATGTTGCCCTACCCCCAGTGCTTGTGTCTGGCAGCCAATCTGGTAAAATCCCTCACTGCAAAAATACTACCAAAGCCCCTCATGGCTGAAATGCCACAAACTCCTTGGCTCCATGGGCTAAATTAAATGGCTCCACAGGCTGTATCTGGCCCCTGGATCATAGGTTGCCAACCCTTGGTTTAACACGTGATAAGCAATCTTTTTCAACAGTACTCATCCAATCAGCGTTCCACCTACCAACTATAGCAAAGCCAAGGCTTTATGAAGTACCTGTTCCTGATTCTACGACAAACAATCTAGACAGTCTGGGAACTTGAATGGGGGCTGTGAAAAACATGCAGCAAGTCAGTCTGCCAGATCCATCTCCATTGCTAGTTCCAGGAAAGAAGCCCCAGTAACAAATTCACCCAAAGAGCTCCTTAAGGAGTTGCTCTTCCCTTTAAAGGACAAGGTTTCCTTCTGGGTGAATGAAAAAGATGGTCCAGAGAAGCGGGGCAACAAAGAATATCTCCAAGAATGATCAGCAGCCCCTCTCTGCTGATAACAGTGCCAAACGTTGAGCCAGCAATGGAAGGGAAGGGGAGAGAGGATCTGCAAAGACAAAGCTCAAAGCTTGGAGAGGCTTCTTTATCAGCAATATAAACTGTGAAATAACCATTTACGTTAAAACTGGCAGAGAGACATGGTCTCCTCATTTCTTCTACCTTTCAGGACCTTGACAACCTGTAGGTTTAGAGTCTTTCTGCCAATGTGAATGTGACATGTTTTCAGCAATAAATTTCTGGATCTTGTGCTCAACATCCAACACTGAGTTCAAGGTCTCTACCCCAGACTCTGGCTGAGGACACAGTACCAGTGTCGTCTTTGACAAGAAGCTTGACAGCTTCTGAATCTCTGGTGCACAGAGCTGCTTTTCACCACTTTCTTTGTCACTTTTCTCAACTGGACCCAGCGGAGCAGGTGAATTCTGTGGCACTCACACAGGATAGCCTCCTCAGTTCCAATCTGTACGCTCTCTTTCCTGGAATAAGATGTCATCTTCAAGGAAAACTCAACGGGGAGTGGTTGGATCCTTTGATTTCTCAATTTCTGGTAACAAAGAGGAAGAGAAAACCCCCCCTAGCGAATTTATTGAAATGGTATCCTTCCTTCGGTTAAAAAAAATAGACATCTTCTATGTTATTGTATTGGGGGACAAATCCAGCAAAATGATTTAAACCTTGAGGCCTATTTCAAGACTTTTTCCTCATCCTCTCTCTACAGTTCTTTATTTTTTTGGAGGTAAAGGAGCATCCAACTCAAGAGACAAAAAATGTCTTTCAAAACATAGGCTTGTATTACAGAGAAAGTGGTGAAGTAGATTGGAAACCATCCACATCCCATTTCGTTGCCACAAGTGGTAGGAGGGGATTGAGACAAGGCTGCAGCTATACTCCTTCTGTTCTTGTGTGAGAGCAAATGGCAGCATAGGAAATATGAGTTTAATGCATTTTTTTTTTTTTAAATCAAGATAAATACAGTTGTTTAACTGACAACCTCACTTCAATGAAACAGAATGAGGTAACAAATAGTGAATGCCAACTGTTCAAGCAGCAGAATGCAAACTGCTGTTAAAGGGTCCAGGACACAGAAAGATAA
>JAGPOW010001167.1:872086-977371 GCA_030014935.1 Caiman crocodilus | reverse complement strand
AAAAATAAAATGGATGGAGACTATCTCACAATCTTAAAACAGAGCTCTCAAATTTCCAGTAAGATGAGGTCTTACAGATTCACTGGCTATGACTTTATCTCCATGACTAAACATGAACAATTAGGTTTTTTTTTAACAGTGAAGGGAAAAGTGCTTCATCTGATTCTAATGGAGCAAGAAACTAAGAATACATACATATTGCTTTCAAGGTACTTTCAAAAGTGCCACTAAGAAGTACACTCCAACCATCTGCTCTCATTGGCATGCTCCTAATGCAAAAATAAGGCAGCAAAGCCTCTTGTCATCGCTCTCAAGATTTCTGTCCCTGGTATTAAGAACAGTAGCAAGAAACACCCTGAGGGGAGCTTCACTGACTTATTCCGGGGTTTAGCATGTGCAAGATAGGAGTATGTTTTTGGTGGCACCCTCCACAGCATTGTGGAAATAGTATAAATACACCTACTTCTACATGGACATTTCTGCAGTTTAAAAATAAAAGTGTTCACATTAATTCTTTCTTTTATTATAGAGGTGCGTGTGCACATACTAACATATCATATTCACTCGCATACCATGTGTACCTCTTCCCTTGAAAACTAGCCCTCCAAAAATCAGGATGCTTCTGTTCCAGAATGGAGGCAGGGGGTGCTGGAATAGCTGTCAGGAGTCTACTGCCTTCCCAGCGCTGCAGGAGGAGTGGAGTCCCTGTTACTATCACTCAGCAGCTGCTGCGGCAGGGTTCAACTCCTAGCTGTGCAGCAGCAGGCAGAGGGCGAATGATGCTGGTAACAGGACTCCAACCCTCCTGCATGTGGCCAGCATTCGGCCATGGTAAGTTTGTGCTATGGCAAGTAAGATTCTGGAAAACACCTTTCTTCATCCTGCCTTTCCAAAACAAGGTGCGTGTCTTATTACATGAAAAATAATGTGAGATCATAGAAAAATTTGGCTGAAAAAGATCTTTCATGCTGTCATCTAGCTCACTCACCTGATCAAGACACGATCATCCTCGACTAAACCATGCCAGCCAAGTAAGTGTCTGTCCAACCTGCTCTTAAAAATTTCAAGGGACAAAGATTCCACAACTCTCTAGGTAGCTTGCCCCAATGCTGGACCACCCTGAGTCAGAAAGTTCCTCCTAATCTTCAACTTAAATTTCCTCGACTGGGAAAATTCTTCTTGTTTATTCAATTCTTCCTATTCAATTTATCCAATTCTTCCTATTAATTCCCCATGCTTCTTGCATCAGTATATAAACGTTCCAGGTATCTAAGAGTGCTATCTTCCTTTTCTGAAGTTCAGTATCTTTATTCTGCTGCTCTCCTTAGGAACTGGCCTACCTATGTAACTAGTTGGCTAGGAATAAACACTGCATTTGTCCTTCAACAAGTGCCTGTTTGGCCCTGAATAGAAATATTCTGGGATTGGCATATAGACACAATACCCTTCTAATATGTTTAGTGAGCAAATGAATACAATGCCACTTTTCTGTCACTGATTCAATGACGTAATGCCAGAATAACTATTCAGATGCACTTTGTGATGTCCAGGGATAAACTGTTGGTACTTCTTAACCCATGAACCTTTTTAGGATTTTTCCCAAGATAAAGGACATGAACATCTGAACAACTGTACTTTATCCCAGAATAAAGTGGTTTATACTAAGACCAATGCAACATCTGTTTGTAGCTGCCGTGTCATTCTGTCAAATATGAACATTCCTACCTACTACTCCTTTTACAAAATACAACGAGTTAACAGTTACAGGTATACAAGAACAGTAATGTCTGCCCACTTTTATTTTTTTAAAATAGTATTTAAAATGCAGCATCCTCTTCCTCATCCCTCTAAATGACACCTGCAGGTTTTTTCTTAAATGAATAGCTGAATTGACTGAAATTCCTAAAACTAAATCAAAATTTCCACAACTTTTATGCCACACAGTTTAAACCTTAATGGACCAGGATTCTGGCCTACTGATGTCCAGTTTCACTGGGTATTAATGAGAAAAATCAGTGCGATTCAACTCACAAACACCTTCATAACTAAAACGGGCTGCCAGTGGATGCAGAAAGATGCAGAAAATAATTATTAATGGATGTGTTGCTATCACATGCAACATCCAGCTACACACAAGCAGGGCCATAACTGTGAATAGTTCAGTTTCTCTTTGCAACATGTCACTGAAAACTTAATCTCTCAGGAGAGCAATTAGACATCACACTGCTCAGTATTTGTGACATCTAAAACTTGTTATAAAGTAATGGAATTTTAAAGCTGGAGCATAACCCTGAGTCTTTCTTACAAGGCTTAAAATTATATACATTTATAGAGATGCACCTGATTTTAAGGGAGAAGCAAATTTTGTTTGGTACTAGCTCTTACTGGACAAATAAAAGATCCTACTTCATCATTAAAAGACAGTTGAACAAAAAATGCCAAAGGAAGGCCTGGATATGATTGTGATGGGTAGCATCTACTCATTGATAAACTGGTATTATTTTTTTTTCCATAAAATCTGATTTTTTTGTCATATGGCAGAAACTTCAGAAGATTTTAAAAACAAAATGCCCATATATTTATAGACTTTTAAAGGGTACAAATATTTATAGGACTTTTCTTTTATGTATATAATGTGGTCTCCTTTTTGCCTCTGGAAGATGCTGCCTGAACTTGCTTTAGGTGGATTATATCTCTCTCCATACTTATCTTGTTTTTAAATTATTTTCCCTCAAGCTTGTTGCTTATACTGAAAAGTGTTGTACTATATTGTCAGAGAACCTGAAGGGTGATTGAATCCAAAAGCTTGCAGAAAATTTTTTTTCCAACTACTCAGCGGGTCTAATAAAAGATATTACATCTACCCAAAGAACCTGGCCTGCATAAATGCTTATGGATTTTTTTAATTAGGCTGGCTCCACAGTATGAAGTTCTGCCTATGTCAGGTAGGAGTGTAAATCAAAATTACCTACCATTGATGACATGGCTATGCCAATAAACCCCTAGTACAGATGCAGCTATGCCAATAGAAGGATGTTTTTGTCTGTGGAGCAGTGCTGCCCGTGGGTCTTGGCGTGGGTGGCCCTGTGTTCTGCACAGGGCACCTGTTCCAGCTCACATGCCAGAGCAGCAGAGCAGCCATGAGCAGCACAGCCCCAGAGTAGCTCCATACTCTCCCTGAAGGCTGCCATGCTGCACAACCCTGTGGGCATAGCCTGGCAGCAGCAGCAACAAATCTGGAATGTAGGGCTGGTTTGTGGGTCCAGTGTGGTTTGTGGACCTTGGGCTAGATTAATTTGGCACCCCTGAGCTATGCAGGCAAAATTAATCCCTCCATTGCCATATGCTACATCACCACTAGGAGGCTCTGCTGGCATAAACGTATCAGGAAAATTGTAGCAGCAGGGGCTCAATAGTGTAGACAAACTTGTGCAGCGTTCAACAAGAAACAGAGCAACATGGAATAAGGTTGAGAAGGATGTTGCTTTCTGTGAGTAACAAAGGTTTAATTTTGCAATCCTTCAGTACAGAGCATAAACCTGTCCACCCTGTTTTCATCAAAAACATAAGAACTACAATTATATACCTTATACAGGTCTTTAGCTATAGGTCACTGGTACACAAAGTGAATTAGTTTAAAATTCATCTGAAAGCAACTCATTACATCTTTTCTAAAACAAAATACAAAATCACTCTCAGACTGAAAGCTGGGTATTTATCACCTATGACTTTCCAATATTTAAAATTACACTGGAAGGAACATAGGAAGATTTTAGAAAACTGTAGCATTGTGATAATTCCTGAGAAATAAAATGTATGCCCACAATAAACAAAACTGAAACTATCCAAAATAAGTAAAGTGAAAGCGTAAACAAACAGAAAATGGTGAAAAGCTAATGAGATTGTTAGGATTTAATAGTTTATTTAATAATAAAGCTGGTAACAAAGGTTAAGAAAACTTGGGTTTAAAAACATACAATTATCTTTATAATGATGTTCTAATATATCATTACAATGCCAATTCAGTTGCTTTTAAAATCTCTCTCAACATTTCTATTACAAATCATATCCTTGTATGCACATTCTGGATATATACAAAGGAAAGACCTTAGCTGTCAAGCAGAGGACCTATCTGCAGAAATCTCTGAAAAGACTTAATTGAAATCAGAGCTGACACTGTGATCCCTGCAATCTTAGTATGGCCCTAAGCCGAAACTCTTGTTCTGGCTGACCATGCAGCCCATGTCACAATGCATTAGCTTCAGATAACACTCAGCCAACAGTGAAGCGTCTTGTCCTTTTGCGCTTGCCTATGGCCAGAGCCTTCTTTCATTCGAGCCAACTTCACTGGGCACTCCAAAACTTTTACAACTAGCTTTGGACACTGACTGACTATGACTGGGAATCCATGGGATCACTAGCTACACAGAATCATGAGTATAGGTATCTTTCTAGTAACATCTAGACACTGTACTGGTGATCATAATTTTTATCTTAAGTCTATAATTTCACTGTCATAAAATTACAATAGTACAAAGTGAATACTGAAATGCGTTCCCTAAGGACTGCTAACATTCTTCACCTAATATCACAAATTAACTCCTATTTCTGCATTAGAAGTTATAGTTATATATGTTTACAATTACAGGCAGTCCCCGGTTAACGAACGTCCAAGTTACGGACATCCGTACTTATGAACGAGCTGCCACAAGGCCTATTAATTTAGAAGTCCAAGTTTTCTTTCAAGCTGAGTTGGTTTAGCATAAATCGAGTTACCCGCTACAGATCTGAGATCCTCAGCGTGCCCCCTTAAGGAGCAGCGCACGGAGCCTGGCAACAGCTTTGCATTATTCCTTTCCCCGGGGGGGGGGGGGGGAACGACACGGACGGACTCCAGGGAACAACAAGTGATTGTGTTTGTCTTTATCGAGTCCGTCACAACACTCATCTACCCTACTTTGATTTTTCCATTGGAGTCAGGTTTGAAGTTGTCCCCCCTACGAGCAACCTTTCCTGGCATGGACTTGTGCTTTCCAGGTGCGGGGAAGGACTAGAGGATCCAGTTTGCAAGACTCCTCCCTGAACGGGATGGGGCTGCCTGCCGGCGGGAAGGCTGCACCAGGGTAGGGATCGGGATCGGGCCCACTGGGGGAAACGTGCATGGGGAGCCCCCTTGCCTGCTGCTCTCAGGGCAGAGCAGAAGCCAAGCAAATACTTCCCCACCTTGGGGAGGGAGAAAGGTAGGCCTAGGATCCTGGCCAAAGAAAGCCAAGACAGGGAGATTTAACTGTATGTATGTGTTCCGACTTGCATACAAAATCGACTTAAAGACGGTCTCAGGAACATAACTCGTTCATAACCCAGAGACTGCCGCCTGTATACCAAAGGTCATAATCTGTTTTCAGAACTAAGAAACTACATAGGGATGGTGAGTAAAAATCAATTATTCCATAGATGTAAGAAATTACTTACAAATCACTACAAACCATAAGTGTGATAATTTTATCTTGCTAAATAAAATTATATAATTTCACTGTTTTTGTTTTTTTAAACTATAAAGTAACAATAAAAAGCCCCCTGCTAAAATGACACGACCCATTTGTCTACAGGCACTCAGACTTGTTCGGCCGAGGCTTGGCTCATGGAACAATTTACCTATTAAATTTTAGACTCTTGATTTAATCAATATCTTTTTGACAAACTGTCAAAATAGAGAGGACAATAATTCAAAATTCATTTTACCAAAGCATCTAAAGTATATCTAAAAAAAAGATTTAGAATGATATCCTCTTTGTCAGTCAGAATTCCACTACTGGTGTGAGACATCTAACCAAAAGTAGTTCTCAAATACAATATATCAGTGACGTACAACTTTAACAAAATAAAACGAATGTAATCATCATTTGGCTCCCCCTCTAACTCTTGGCTAGATAGGAAAAGTCTTCTCCAATGTGTGTATTATCTGCAAAAGGTCTTTGCTTGGGCACAAAGTAAAACAGCCAAATGTAATACTAATAGGACCCCACTGCTATTAAAAATATAGTTATTAAGAAAGATTAATTTACGAAAACATATTCACTTATTTCAACATACTTGACAAGAATAAAAAAATGAAACACCACAAAAATAGCCCCAGTTCAGTGATTTCAAATCTGTTGACATTATTCCATCTAGATACTGCTGGCATCTTACAATCTATGGCTAACCTCAGTGGATAGAAATGTAGAAATTCAACTTGTATATAAACAAATGGCCCAGTGCCACAGACAAATTAATGAGTTTACTAGTAAACATGCCCCAGAAGGAGAAGGTTTTAGATTTTCCTCTCTTTAGCGTTTCAGAAGAGTCCATCTTAAAATACTGCACTAGACGACAGTGGAAAAGATACTCTCTCCCTCCCAAACTCAACAAATAAAGGGAACAGCTCAGACAAGATTTGGAGATGAGTTATCAAGGAGGCATTAAGTGATGTTAGTTAAGTGTCTGTCATCATTCCCAACCCAAATCTCTTTACTTTAAATATTAGTCTTTACTCTAAATAGAATGAGAATAGTAAAATGGCAATAATGTAAGGAAGTCCAATTTATAAAGCAGTGGATCTAACTATTTCTTAGACTTGAGAAAGAGCCCACCTGACCCAGCCAGAGCTGCTACAGTGATTACAAAGTGATTACATTTATAGTCATGTGAAAATTATCTGGAAATATGCAAACCAGATCAAGAGTTCAGGAAACAAAACTCAGTAATTATGAATAATAATCAGGATTGTAAAATCACATATTTCCTACATTAAAATTGACCTACTTTGTTTACACTTAACAAGCATCTCAATATTGAGAAAATTTGTGTCTTCACAGAGCATAAGTGTATTATAGAAGCTGCTGGGAGACGCTGCACATGGAGAAGCACAAGAGTTAGTCTGTAATTGTGTAAATGCCCTAATGGTTTATTTGCAAATGATCAGCTCTAATCTTAACACTGGTGACATTTAACCTACTGTCTCAAAAATCAGAATTATTGTGGTCAGTTCACACTTTTCAATGCTATTCAGGCTTTCTGTGGAATCAGAACACAATGCTGTGTTGGTCTAAAATTTCCAATGTTTTCTTTGCAACTATTACATTAAACATAAAGTAGAGAAGTGACAGCAACAGTGAATGATACATGTGCAGGTTTTTCCAGGGGATTTGGCAGACGAACTATGCAGCAAGGTCTAAAACTGATCCCAAGAACCCTAGACAGATTTTTATATATTAATACTTTCTTGACAGCCTGGCAAAAAAACTGTAAAGAACTCACTGTCTTCAGATGAGGCACAATTTCGCCACAAAGAAAAATTTAGGCAAAGTGTTAAACTGAACAGTTATTAATCAATATACATAACATAACTTTACTACTGTGCTATGAAAGATTTTTTAAATTCTTTCTTTAATTTTTTTAAAATAATGTTTTATCCTGAAACCTGTTTACCCCATCAGGTTGTGAGATGAGGAAAAAAATGTAACTTAACATAAGACTTGGCAACTGCCAGGAGTCATGACAACTTTGGGCTTGTCACATGGGACACTCAGCATGTGTTTTATCTGAAATTACAGTGAACATTATTATGATGCGTTAAACGTTAGAAGATGATCTGAACAACCACACAGTACTGCATACTACGCTCTCACCCTGCTCTGGACAGGGCTGGAGCCCTGGGTCTCCCCCTTGTCCTGCCTGCTGGATATATAAGAAATATTAGAAGCAAGGGGCATGAAATAGTAACTAATATGAAAGCTAAGGAAGTAGCAAGGAAGGATGATCTCAGTGACAGCCCACAGCCACTGCCTCGCTGAATTGCATCACAGAAACCACCTCAAAAGCATTGAGTCCTCCCCTCCTGGGGTCAGATGAAGAATTGTCCGCAACGCTCCTGCAGACTGTCAGCTGCATGCACTCAGAGCAGGGACACAGTGGAGCAGGGAAGGGAAAGCACCATGCCCACAGGGAGGCTCTGGCTTATCCCATGAGTCCGGCAGTGACAGACCCTTTAAGACTACCAAACTCAACTCCACCCATGCCTCTACCCCCATCCCCATCCAGAGATTGACTCCAGATACAGAGTGCTGCAGCTTGTACGTCCACCCATAAGGAGGTGCAACCCCCATGGCCTGGAGCCTGTGACTTCCCCACCACATGCCAGCACTGCCCAGGCCAGGAGTTCCCTGCCCCTTGCATGCCAGGGGTCAACTGGGTCTCTGCCCTTGCAGCGAGTAGAGGGAAGCATGGGAAGCCAAGTCCAGGAGAAGGTGCCACTCCTGCCACTGGATCCTACTGGTGCTAGGATGGAGACAAAGTGCTCATATTACTTCTCTGCAGAGGTTCGACAATAGACGAATATATACTATTTCATGTAATCTGGATGCTCCTGCACATGAAGTTTTAATTTGTATGTGCACTTAGCCCATGTTTTACTGCTTGAACGAGCGGACACTCATGTTTTAAGTGCACTTAGCCCATGTTTTACTGCTTGAACGAGCGGACACTCATGTTTTAAGTGCAGTTAACACATCCTAAGCATTAGGTGCAACACAGCCCAAACTATGAGAAAACTACAGCAAAACTGTCTATTGAGAAGCAATGTTATCTGTATCACATTCTTAGTCTACCTGCATTCAGCTCCTTCTAATAACTTATTTAGGAGCACTGGCATAAATTATGATTTACTTGAGATCATTTGCTCTTGGTGTTTATACTACTTCAGAAGTCACATTCCTTGAGTGCCACATCATAATCATTGCTACAGCAACTAAATGCTGTACCATAAACAAAAGGGCTTGACACCACACTGGTCACCAGTAAATACTCAGTAATACTTGCAGTTATAATTCCATGCTATTTGATTTATCACAGTAGTTACTCTTTTAAGTAAGGGAAGAACTGTGGTATTTCTGACATCACATGTGGCATTTGTCAGCAAATTAACTGGCAACCATTTTCATGTTGGGAAGCAGCAACAGAAACAAATGAACTCTTAAGGGCAGAGTGTATTTTCATGAAAATATTCTTCCCAATAAAAAAAAATGGTGAGAAACATTATAAAAATAAACAATGGCACAACTGATTTTTCTAAACAGACCTTCTGCTCTCTGAGTTTTCAACAAAGTGCCAGCAAGTCTCTAAGGTTTGGAGAAAATAGCAAATGCCTTGAAAACTAACAAATTACAGCTCACATTCTGTCACTGCTTTCCTTTCTTGTTTTTTACTGGATCAATAACTGTCCAATTCAGTTTTGAATTTCTTAGCTTTTTGATGAGATGTCATACCTAGAATATTTATTCTATTCTGTTGTATAAAAACAACTTCAAGTTGGTTTACATGCATTTTTAAACCTTATTTAGAGCCACAAATTAATACAGGCAAAGGCAAACTTATACCATAGTTCAAGTGTGTACCATATGGTCAAATGTTAGTTCACAAATGAGTGTGGCAGTCTAGAAAAAAGCCCAGACTTTTGGCTTGAATATACCAAAGATGCTGAACCCTTACACGGTCTGTTTAACTAGTGCAGTCAGCAGCTTCGGGACTACTGTTTGGCATATTCTCATACTGAGGATAATTTTGTTACAACTGGAAGTGCTAAGCTCCTGATTTTGATTATTTTAATTGACTCTTCCAATCTCCAGCAATGCAGAACCAGAGTGTGTTCTCTCACTCCTTCCATCTGTTTCTCACTCCAAGAATGTGACAGCTTTCAGGCGAAGACCAGCAAAGCTAAGTTTCAGAAACTAATTTGTAACAGGAGACTTACTTTTAATTAGATAATAAAAGAATCAATATGCAGAATCAAATCAAAGTAACTAACTCAAATTTTAAGTTCACAACCCATAAACAATATTAATAATGTAGAGGAGCACCTCAAAAATACAAGCACATGAACAGGGATGCACAACATCTGTTTCTCATTTTGCAGTAAAAGACTTCAATTTACTACAGGGGTCCAGGTACACTACGCACTAAACAGAAAACCAAGTTATTCAGAGTAGGAGTTAGTGTCCCAGTGTTTGCTAGTAAGCAAATTTTCCCTCTAATATGACAGTGGCAAATCATGTTAGAAAACAAAATATAGTACAGTATTAGTGAGAGTTCCCCTCCAAACATGTGCGCCTATACTGAGATTCTTAACTTATCCTACCACTTCAGGATTCAAGAACTATTGAGAAAAAAAAACCAAAAAAAACAACACATTATGAATTTTAGAAACTTAACAGCAGTTAAATCTAAACATCGTCTGCCTGATGACAGAGGTAATGCTTTTTTGATAAGGTTGTCCCCACCTGAAGCATGTTATGTGATTTTCAGCATTATGATGAACCTGAAGCATTTTAGTACAAGTACAATATAAGCTTTGTTATCCAGCATGAGTGGGGTCAGGGGAGTGCCGGTTATCTAAAAATTCCAGTTATCTCGGCTTGCACACAGAGGCGCAGGGTGGTAGATGGCAGCGGCAGCCACATGCAAACTGCCCCTCTCCCCCACAGCTGACCGGACAGTGCCTGTATGGCCCACAGAGGGGGGCCGCTGCCCTCACCCCCCTCCTCTCCACCCCCAGTCCTGGTCAAGAAACATTTGATGCGCATGCCGGAAATTCTGGTCTAGAGTATTCTAGTCAGTAAAATGTTGGTTAACACAGTTTTTACTGTAATACAATTTTAAAACAGCACAAGCTTATTTTAAACACCTCCTTAAATCCTATGTTTCTAGACTTAAATATATGCTTAAATGATATGCTGAAAAGAGGTGGAATTACTCCCATGCTTAAATGCTTTGTTGAACTGGACCCACAAGCAGAAGATGCATTACGGTTTAGAAGTAGAAGAATTACAAACGATGCTAGGAGCCATGCATACAGGCAGATATTTGTAATTATCACAGTTTGATCAAAAATGTAAATGCAAATAAATGCAAATATATCCCACAACAACAACAACTATAAATTACTATTTTATTCAGATTCTGAACTACAAAGCCGTGCTGCTTAATTACCATATTTACTTACACAACACACACATCTTTTTGCATGAAGTTAATTCTTCAAAATTGGGGTGCATATCTTAAGAGAAGAGTGCTTGATTTTTGCTGAAATAGAAATCAGGCGGTAGGGGTGGGAGGATGGGTCTTGACAAAGCTTGTGGTATGGAAACAACACTTCATTGTTTATAGGAAATCACATAAAAGAACTATTTACAATAAAAAGCAAGTCTTATTACTGCCTTTGCTGGTAAATTATGCAAGTAAATTATGCAAGGGTATGTGGTCCTAGCCTGGGATGCCACACTTCCTGGACACTGTTTTCGGAAGGACTTGCTCTATCACAGTCATCCATGACTCTGGAAAGCAAAGTTTTTCCTGCATTCTGCCTTCCAAAAACAGGGTGTATACTTCATTTAGGGGTGTGTACTATGCAAAAAAATATGATATTTTTTCCCTCCAACAATTTAAGACAGGTATCCCACTTAAGGCACAAAGAACCAAGATATGCCAAGAGAGCAGAAATGTAAAAAAGGGGCATTTATAGAGGAAAGGCTTTTTTTCTTCTTTTATCACTAACAAGGTATCAAGCACTAATGCAGTACATGCTAATCATTATGAGAATGGGGAGAAGTGGTCAGTAACACTCAATATTTTATAGACTTTTTTGTCTTAAAATATTTATTGCGAAGTATGAACTCAGAAAGATAAACAAAAATGACAGGTATAAGCCTGCAGCTGTTTTTCAATAATCTCTTGGCACAAGAAAGCAGGAGTAAACTGTAAACTCCCTTTCAAAAAAAACCCCCACCAAAATAAAAGGGAGTTTTTCCAACAGAAAAGTCTCACTTTTTCAAATATTAAAACAACAACTTACATTTCAAGCAAATAAAGCTACCATCTATGAAAAAAAGGCGAAATCAACTCAAACCCCATTTTTAGATACAATATAAAAATAAATTACATACTCCAATATTTACGGATGGTACCTTGAAATTTGTGAGCTGGCTGTATCCAACAAACGTCTGTTGAAATCTTGTAGGCAATAGAGACACCATGCCAATGGAAGTTGTTAAGTTAGTACTGGCTTTCTGCCCAGCAGACACCAGAATGCATTTTAATTCAAATGATGGAATATGGGAAGGAGGAGGTTTAAAAGCAATTCTGAATCCATCAAGATTGAAATATTGCTACAATACAAAAGCTTATATCACTCACTTAGCAAGTCCTACCAGGAAAAAAAGTGGTCAATTTACCTGAAAGTTAGAACTGTGGTGCTTTGAAAAGTTGTCACGAGTCCCCTCGTAGCTCATACGCACCTTGGGTGTCTATATGCAAGTGCAGGGGCTGCTCTGATGAGCTGGAATTCCAGCATGTCAAAGCAGACTCAATTAAATCAAGTCTGCTGGAGCAGGACAATTGCCATGCTCCTGCAGCCTCCTGCATCTTGTGCATTAGCACCCCCACACTTAAAAATAGTTATGGGGTGCTTTATCTAAACTTGTCAAACAAGCTTTAGTTCAAGAACTGCAACCACCGTTTTTAAATGCAGGAATGCTGATACACGAGATGTGGCAGCACTTTAATTAGAGTGCCTCTCCAAGCCGCTCTAATCAAAGTGCTGCCGCCCCACCACCACTGAAGCACATGTAAAAGTCTTAAATATTTATTCTGTCATTGTTTTTGTCTTAAAAAAAAATTATTTCTGTCATTTTCCTCAAACAGGCAAAGGGTATTACTTGTCCTCTGTGGAGAGGGCCTTCCATGATATTCAATGCAAGAGGTATACCAGTCAATTAGTGACATAAGAAGAGTATAAATCCATTTCCATGTTCTTTGAGATAAAGCAGCTTTACCTAGAAAACATCCCACTATAACCAAAAATAGGTGGATGTGATGTGTGTAACAGAGCTCTGTTCATTTAAGAGAGAAACAGCCCAGAAGGGAGCTCTGCAGGCCAGGCAGGACAGCAGCTGCAGGGCACCAGAGCAACTAGGCAATGAGGTCAATTAAGAGGCATCTATAGAAATCCCAGGGTAGCCTTCTGACTGGAAGAAGGCAGGGTCCTGGGAAGCATAAGCCCAGGGCCTGAGCTAGCAAGTTAGTCTAGGCCTGCAAGCCACAGGGGTAGGAGCTCCTAGCCAGGAGTTCTACCAGAGGATGTTAGAGAGACTGCTGTGCTGCCTGTGGATCCCCAGGGATGCTCTGGGAACTTCTCACGGATATAACCCCAGAGCTGGTAAATTATGCTGGCATAAGAGGCGAGGAAAGGGGCAGAGGGCTGCTTTTCCTTGTGTGTTGATGTTGGTGGATCCAGAGGGGACTGGTTAGTCTGGGGGCTTATTTTCTGAGTTGCAGTTTAGCACCAGTGGTTTGGGTTGGGAATGTAAGAGGCGGTATACCAAAGTCCCATTAATGCCCTGGTGGCACGCAACTGCCTTGTGCCCTGACAGGGGCAGACTCAAGGCCTGAGTGAATGTTGAGCGCAGAGCAAGGCACAGTGTGAAACCACCGAGCCGGACAGAGACCAGGGGTCTGGCACCTTGGAGGGGTACAAGCAGACAGAGGCCTGGGATCCAAAAGATCCAGACCAGAGCTGGTGTCTCAAAGCCAGGTCCAATACAATGGGCCTGGGCTAGAAGGCCTGGCTCACAGGAAAGGGGTGGCGGCCAAGGAGGCTGAAGCTCAAATAGGAGAGTAACAATACAGGAATATCTGCAAGGCTTGGGGACGAATGGAGCCACGCAATTAACAGTTAAGGCTATAGGTGCCCCACAGTGGCCCAGTCAAGAGAGGGCCTGGGAGTAGCATAGTTGAGACAAAGTAGGGTGCCAAAGAATCCCAGTGAGAATTCAGCTGGGGTGGGGCACATGCTAAGGTCCATAGGCAGCCTCCCTTTTCATCCTATTATTACATTAAGGTATGGCAGGAAAGACCGAAGGGAAGATAGCCTAGACGCAAAGCAAAAAGCATGGTTGTAGAGCCACCAAGGGACATTATGGCCAACCCTGGGACTCCAATGTGCTAGTGTGCCCATGAGGGCGTACTCATGGAAAATGACCCTTTTTACTCTGTAAATGGCCTTCTAAGGCCAAGATAGCATGCACATAGGGGCCTGAAGTTCTAGATAGTCCCATCCTTTATGCCCTCACATGGGAGCATGAAGAGGTACAAATGTGTAAACAGGTACAACAAATATGGCTACTAAAAACACAATCTCATGCATAGGAGACACATGTATACCTATAGCAGGATCCAGATTGACACAAAGGAAACAATGAAAGCTTATACTGCCTCTACTGCAACAGCATTCTATTATTTATATTTACAGTCTACCTTTATGATCTATGTTTTTAGACTAATCCAATGTAGCAGTATTTTTTCTTAAAAAGCTAGATTATACAAAATGTGTATTCAGTTTTTAAAAACAATCAGAAAATATTTAAAACAAACTGCATAGCTGTAAACAATGTGCGTGCATCTTTCTGGTAAGTATCAGAGAGATGGTGCTGCATCTGTGGATCTGTTATTTATAGACCAGTTGGGTAGAATTCACATATTTAATTCCAGCAGCTTCTCTTGCCTTTTAAATTAAAACTTGAACTTTACACTAACTGATTCTCAAGGGGAAGGCATTATAAATGTGCCACATCCTCTTCTTTATTTCAAAGCAGCAGTGTGAAATAATATAAAAGAGCTCATACGGCCCTGATGCTAACTGCGTATTTCATTAAGATTCCTTCTCTCTTTGTCCCACTTAAAGGCTCTGCTCACTGCATGCTTTTAGCCATATGGACTCAGTTAAGTAGGTCCCATGATTACTTCTTAGTAAACGTTACAGGACTTCCACAGAACCAGCAAGAGGCTAAATTAAGATCATACTTCAAATATTTTTTGTCAATTATATTTTAAATGTTTTTAATCTTAAAAATTACAAACTATCACCTTTAAAATGTCCTTTCTTTTCAAAGCTCATCAAAATACATAATCCTTAGATGCTAGGGTCACAGGAAACTGAATATTAATGTGATTATAAACTATTTTATCTTTTCCCTTTATTTTTTAAGACATAAAAAAATTCTGATACTTTTCAAAATGAAAAATGTTTAATATCATCTAGAAGCAAATATACTACTGGTAGGTATCATAGGTTATTCATATTTTCCTCCCATAGCCAAGCCTCTGCTGTACCCCCATGGAGCCAGCTGCACCAAGGGAAGACTTACCCCATCGAGTCTGGACAAGTGGTGCATCCCCAGTGCACTAGAAGAAAAGATGTGGGGAGAGCCAAGGAAACAGGCAGGCATCTGGGGGGAGGCCAAAGCACACATGCCCCAGGGAGCCAGCTCCGATTTAAAGGGGGATGCTGAAAAGGCACAGCATTCAACATCTCCTGGAGCAGGGACTGGGCAGCTGGCCCAGAACACAGACCAGGGGAGCTGCAAACCTCACTGGCCAAACCCTCAGGGAGCATCGCAGCACAGGCAAGCCCTGAGCAAGAAGCAATCACACACTTCCAGAGAGTTAAGTATCCGGGGATGACAGGTCATCACAGCAAGACCCTAGAGTCGGTGCCAAGTGAAAAGAATCCCAGGGGACCATCAACAGAAGCTGACCAAGAAGAGGGAGAGAAAGGACCCACTGAAGGAAGCAAGACATCTGGAGAAACTGAGGCAGCCAGAGTAAAGAGGAGATTTGCTTGGCACACCAGGGAGAAGAAAAACCTGGCTTTAGCCAGAGGCATTAACCTAAAAGTCTTTTTTTTTGGTACATGTTCAGAGATTAGAAACAACAGAGATAGGGACCGGGGAAATTCCCTACTGATTTGCGGTGGCTGTGTAAATAAGGGTCAGCTAAGGGAGAAGGGGTCCTGTGGCACTGAACCAACAGTCAACAGGGTCCCATTCTCTGCACCTGGGTCTATGGAAAAGACTTAGTCATAAAGGCCTGAAGTAAGACTGGAAGAAAACAGACCAAGGAGAACAAGATAATTCAGTAAAATCTCAACAACTTAGGATCTCCAGACAAAAGGTGGAAACAATGACAAAGAGAAAAAAGTGAGAGAGGCTAGAGGATGGGTGAAACATAACATGAGCAGTTCAGCCATGAAAAGGCTTCAGACAGAGTACATCAACACCAAAGAACTGTCAAGAAAATAACCCACCAAGCCTCTATGAGGTATCTCACACTCGAGACCAATAGAATAACAATCAGAAGAAAGGAGCAGGGTATAGGAAAAGTGGAGCCCTGCAGAAGACTGAGGTTCCCGCCAGACTGACCTCTACTCTGAGAACTGTCCGTCCTCCTGAATATCATCATACCATCAAAACATGGCAGGCAAGCGAGAAGGACAAGTCAAAGGTCAAGGTAATTCTAATGCAGCAGGGTGGTCAGCAGGATGCACATGCCCACACTGCCATGCCAACCTAAATATGAATTTCAATATTTGCTATTTCATTTGTTGCCTTTCTTCTGTACAAATCCTGACAATCATATGAGCTGTACTGAATCATTTGGTGACTTTGCAGTGTGTACGAATGTCAAATTAGAGACTATTTTGTGACTAAACTAACTTTACTCATCCACTAAATCAAGGCTGTTAATTAAAAGCAATGCAACATAATACTGGCCAGCTCCATTCAAGATAGCATTTACGCACATCTTCTACAATCTATCGATTTCAGTTTTTCTTATTCAATCTTTAAAAAAGAACTTCAAAAGATCTGATATTACATTAAGCATAAAAGATACTGACTAATATCTAGTCACACCGTCTGTTTCATCATCAGTTCAAGACTATATTACACTTAAACATACCACTTTTTTAATGTATTAACCCAAACTGTTCTGAGACCCAAATCTCTAGCTTAGACTAAGAGAAAGCAAACATAAGGGGCTGAATCTGAAAATATACCACTTATTTGCTCTACCCACCTCGATTTTAATCTGAGGTGCTTCATGAATACTCTTTTCTGATGGATTTATAAACACTCAAAAATATTAATTCTGGTATAGACATAGACCAGCATAAATATCAGATTCAGAAGAAAAAAATTAGCTTCCCCAAAGCTCTACAGGGCTCATACCACTGTTTATTTATTTTGACTGCCCAAATATATTTGATTAATTATTAATGTTTGTACAGAATTTGGGAAAGAAAAAATGTAAAACCTTATTACTGCTCTAGTAAAATCATGTTGGCAATTATGTTTAAATATACAATAGGCCTTTTAAAATGCTCATTTAAAACATTCATCCCTCGCAGGCATAAAAGCTGTAGAGTTCATACCACTGAGAAGCGGAGAGAAAATTTCCTGTTCTGCGCAGCCCTCTCCCCAAGGGCCTTGAACAGGATACACTAGCTTTCACTGAGGGCTGGTTCTTCACAGAAGCATGATGTACTGAATCAGCCCCATCTCCTTGGGGTCCTTGGCTCTCCTCACTTTATAGCCAATTTTGTCGATTTCTTGGGGTATATCAAGCAGCTTTATGACCCCAGATAAGGGGTCCTAGGACATTGTGTGGGCACATGCTATATAAATAGGTGATATACTAGAACTCTGCATATTCTGGCTAAGAAGTTTCTGTCACCCACATATAGATTTGTCCCGTATGCAGGAAGAACAACCCACAAATTAGAAGTGGCGCATACAAGGCCTATTCCCAAAGTACCCTACCACACTCCTGCTGCAAAGGGTCCATGGATGTAACTGTCATAGGTTTTCCATCCTAGGAACTCTGCATCTCAGTTTTTTTTTATCCTGACATCACCTGAGCCTTAGATTGGATCTGAGATTTAAAATTTGTCCTCCAAGTAGAAGTAATTAAGAGAGACTCTTACTATGCAATATAATGCAAAGCCACTGGCTAGGCAACTACAGTCCACCAGCAAGTAATTTATTACTTGACAGTGCAATAGCCACTTCTTCGAACAAGTTAAAAATACCAGTTCCTTTAGCACACATTTTTGCTAGTTTTCATGGTGTGATTACTCCATTTCTCTTCCTATTTTGCACAGAGTGGTTAATAAACCTAAAAATCAGTAGAAACTTCTTCCTCTGGTGCCAACATGCAAGCAGAAATAACACTGCGGAGTTATCCCTCCTTGTGCACCTGAAAGCAGTATGCTTCTTGGAAATGGCCTTGTCTCTATCTTTTGACATCCAGCAGCAGAAATAAGCAGGCATAGGAAAGAAAGCACACTGCAATTTCTCTAGAAGTGGCCCAGCTATTAAGTTTTGTAGACAATCCCAGAAAGAATGCTACATGAACTCAAACTGGGAGCCACTGGCTGCAGCATGTTCCATCTGCACCACTTAATCAGCTCTGATACAACCTAGAATACTTTTGTGCTACAACTGGGATTAGCATTTCCTCCCCGGGATATGAAGCAGCAGGTGACTTCCAGCATGCAAAGATGACAAGCAAGTCAGTAGATAAAAAGAGCTTGAAAAGTAAGGTGCATGGAATTCCAGGAAGGTCAATGCAGTACTACCTAAACCAATGGTTCTCACCTTTTTCAGATTCAAAGCATCTCTCTAAATGATTTAGCAGTCCCCTTCCACTTCAAAAATGAATTAATTTCTTATGGTGCTTATCTCCTTGCACCCTGTGGCCTGAGAAAATTCTCATGACATCTCAGAGTACTATGGCACTGAAGCTGAAAATCAATGTTTTAGACAACAAAGTAAATGGCCATATGTCAAAAGGGCTCCAGACAAAGACCAACCCCTAGAAAAGCTGGTTCTGAGCTCTTTAGGAAAGGCTGGAAATGAGTATGGACCTCCCTACGGTTTTCCTTTATCCTTAATTTCTTTATCCATAATCCTTCAACAAGGTATCCCTGCAATAGGCAACAAGAGATACATCTGAGGGCGTCTTGAAAGAATATGGATTACCTGGAGAGGCTATTTGGAAGGGAAAATTATAAGTAAAGAGAAGATAGAGGTAGGGATTAAATTTGGGGTGCTAGCAACAGCTACTCACTGAGGCAGATTGAGGAGCTTGTGGTGGGTCACCAGACTCCTTAAGAATGCAGCCATCTCTGCAGGAGGTGGAAGGTGTGCATGTGAAATGCTGAGGCTGGAGTCAAGTGAGTGTGGTGCAGACAGGACCGTCATATCCTGCTCTTTCCATGTTATGCCCCCTTCCCTGGTCTTTACCTGAGGGCGCAAAGCACAGCTCCTGCCAGTGCAGCTGCTCATTTGGAAACTTCTATATCAGCAACCAAAGCTATTTAGCCTCACAACCTCTCCTACCATCAGTGAGAACATGGGAGGAGCAAGAAGAAAAGACAGGTTGAAAAGGGCAGTGGTCTCACGTACGCCAACCTGCCTGCCAGTGGCAAAGCATGCTGCTTAGCATGCACAGGATGGGGGAGGGAGCAAGAGCCCCTAGAAAAGCAAATCATATGTCTGTAGGCCACTAGATCACACACAGAGCACCCCGCAGGAAGAAAGTGCTTACCTCATCACTCGGGGGCGAGGAGCTGCAACACCATTAAAACCATCTTGCAGTTCTCCCAGGTTTAGAATCACTGATGTAAACCAACAGTTCCCAAAGTTTAATTCTGTAAATGCCATTTCAGAACATCAGTCCTGGGAAACCAGCTGCAAAAGGGCTTGTGGGCCACATTTAGTTGTGGGTCACTCTTTAGGAATCCCTGATCTAAACATAAGGTTAGGTGACCATTTTTTTCCATCTCCACATAGCAAAGAAATCAGAGGCACACGTCACAGCTCAAACAATCTGTCCTATATCCCAAGCTGAGAACAACAGTTAACATTCAATATGCTTATGCTGAAGATCCCACAGAAAGCCCTCTTAGACTCCACTGTTTCTTAAGCTGTATGATTAAACTGTTTAAAATGTATTTAGATTTTATGTTTGTTCCAAAACAGAAATGCAAAAAGTCAACACATTCCTTTCAGTAAAGAATTCTGAGACTACACATGTGGTGTCAAAGACACCAGGTGTTGGGACAAGGTGCACAGAGCCCCAGAGGAAGGGGAAAAGCAGAACTAAGAAGAAACATAATACCTACCTACATTTATACTGGTGTCTGCATATAGTCAAGTGGTTTGAGAGAGATTTTATTTCAGTTTTCAATTAATTTTTAAAAAACCACAAACCTTAATAAGGAGCATTTAAAAAAAGTATTTAAAAATCTGATCTTCAACAAAGTATCAACTTGGTGGATGAAGGGAACATAGAGAAAAGAGAACAGGTAACCCTTACCATTCACGGGGGATACGTTCTCATGATCCCCGCAAATGGCGAAATCTGCGAATAAGGCACTGCGTTCATGAACGTAGTGCCCCTGGCGGCTGCAGGGAGGGCATGGCTCTGGCAGCAGGAGCCCAGCGGCAGCAAGCGCAGAGCTCCTGTAAGAGTATAAAGTGCATTTAAAATGCGGGTTCAGCATTTGTGAATATCTGAAATCGCGAATGCCGAACCCACAAATAGCAAGGGTTTCCTGTAAATCTGGACTTAAAATAAGGTTTTTGATGAAGTCCCACATGACCTTCTAATAAACAAATTGGAAAATTGTAGGCTAGATAAAACCACTACAAGTTGGCTAGATTACAGACTCAGTAACTGCAAGCAAAAAAGGAATTGCTGGAATGGCAGGAGATTTCAAGGAGTCCCACAGAGATCTATTCTGGGTGCAATACTGTTCAGTGTGGGTTCATCTACACGTGCTGTTGTTACTGCGCTGTCATTTAGGATTTCCTTTTGGAAGTACTGAACAACAGTGAAGTAACAGCCCGGATTGTGCCGTGCTGGTACAGCACAGTTATTTTTAGCTGCTACATCGCCATAGCAACATGCTATACTGAGGGAGCGCATTGCTACATCAGTATAGCTGCAGCATCGGGGGGTTGTGTCTGCCAATACTACGTTGCCATAGCACACTGCTACAGCGATGCAGAGTCGCATGTAGACACGTCCTGTGTGTGTTAATTATTTGGATGTAGGATAAAAGACTTGCTGAGCAAATCTGCAGACAACACAAAACTGGGAAGGACTGCAAAACCACTGAAGGGCAGGCGTGCAATTCAGGAGGATCCTGACAGATTGGAAAGCTGGGCTGGGGCCAACAGGGTGAAGTTCAACGCTGACATATGCAAGGTGCTCTCTCTCAGAAAGAATAAGTCAGAACACAAATATAAAATGGGTGACAACTGGCTGGATGGCAGCCCTGCGGAGAAGCATCTTGGAGTATCACAGACTTGCTATTAGCCTGAAGTGTGTTGGAACTGCAAAAAATACAAGTGCAGCTTTGGGCTGAATCAAGAAACAGTGCATGTAAGACATGAGAGGTGAGGTCTCATCAGGAATGATGGATGCAGTTTTGGGTGCCACATTTTAAAAATGATGTAGAGAAGTCAGAAGGGGTCTAAACGCAGGTGACAAAAATGATAAAAGGGCTGGAAGACAAGCCATACGAGGCAAGGCTGGAAACAGGCAATTTCAGCTTGCAAAAAAGGCGATTAAGAAGGGACATGATAAAAGTCTTTAAATATCTGCAGGGTTAATAAAAGGAGAACATCAGAACACCTTTTTCCCCTATTGCTCCAGAGAGTAGGACAGCAATGGCTTGATATTAGAGTAAAGATTAAATGTCAGGAAAAGCTTCTTCACAGTTAAAAAAGTAATCGTGAGACAGACTGCCTAGGGAAGCTGTGGAGTCTCCACCACCGGAGGTTTTCGAGAAGAGACTGGATAAGGACTGGTTGTAGCGATTTAAGAGTAGCATTACCTGGAACATAACGTGATGAGTAACAGTTTAAAGCACAGGAGACTTGCCTCCTCCCGCCCTACAGATTCTTGGGAGATCACAAAAATAGCTCTCTAGCGCAGAGCAGGTACAAATTGGAAAGAGCCACATTCAACAGAAGGAGAACAAAGCAGAGCTTCACAATAGACTTTGTGAAGCTGGCTTAAGTGTATGGAACGAATATGTGGCTCTGGCTCTCCAATTAGGGTGTGTAATATATGGGCTTGTGCTTGTAATCCTCAAGTTGCAGAGCAGGGTGGATGGTCATTGTTTTTTTTTCCCCTATGACTAGGCTCTGGTGGATGTCACATGGGACTAAGAAGGAATGGTTTCTCTTCCTGCTGCTATAGGCAACAGGTGGTTTTTCACCTTCTTTCAGAAGCATTGGTTGGTTGTAGGCTGCATTCAAGGCCAGGGATTTAGACTTGGGTGTGCTGATGCTTCTGCTAGCACTAAAAAACCTGGAGGTTTCCCGTTAGAGAGTCTTGCCCCTTTACTCAGGATCAGACCAATCACTACATTTAGCATTGGGAAGAAACTTTACCCCATGATCAGATTGGCAAGACTCCCAGCTGCAGAGATTCTCCCTTCCTCTGCAGCTGGAAGACTGGTCCTCTTCCTTATATCTTTCAAGTGTAATTTAACAAAAACTTCCTGTCCCTGCAACCGCAGAACATTCATATAGTGCCCTCATACCTCTGCTTTACCCCAGGCAAGTTAAGCTGTTCTTGGTGTTTGGGGGCAATGTGTCTGCAACTGGTAGTTGTGTAACAAGGCTGTTTGTGCAGTTTTAGAAATAGTTAGACAAACATTCTTATACGAGTGATTCAGCTTTGAGCAGAAAGCTGGACTATATGACCTCCTACGGTCTTTTCCATCCCTACTTTTCAACGATTTATCAAAATCATCTCTGAAAGTAAATAAAAAGCACATTTATAAACAATACTAAACAATACATATTATGGTATACTTTCTGAATTTTGAGTAAGAGATAATCAAATGTCAATTCTCTTCATACTAAATTAACAATTATACTGCACAAATTATAACATTAGTTAGGGAAGTGAGTTGAATTATCTTGGCCCTGGCATGCTGCAGGTTTAACATTTTCTACTGTTTTCATTTTTAGAAGAAAATGGACAATTACATCCTGTATAGGTCTGTATAGGTCACTTTGGAGTGGTGCAAAAACAATGAATGTCCTAATACTCTGAAAAAAGTTGTATTTTTATAGTTTACTCTGCCTAAAAAAAGCATAACAACAATGAAATCTAGATATCTTTTAGTTCCAAAACATTGGCTTACAGATTTGTATCTAAGTTAAATTAAATAAAATTATCACATGTTGCTACAAAGTGATGGCAGATTCTCAATGAAGATAATTTCAACTAATTGGGCTTATATTTTCTTACATGTGATACAACTTGTCATTTCATTTAAGTGTTTTTTGTTTGTATAATTTGCTTTGTTTTTTCCAGCCATGCATTCAGAATGGGATAATATCCCCAGAATAATTTAATGGGATCAAGTAAGTAAATCAAAGTTGATAACAATAAATATAAACTGTTTTCATTTCACATGGTTTAGACCTATGATACCACTTCTTTCAAATCATACTCTAATTAGGTTTCTAGTCTGCTTTTTGGCTTATTGTTGTTATATTATTGATCTTGACATGATAAGGGATAGATAAAAGTTAAAATATAGATGTTTACACAGAGAAGAATTGGTTTAAGAGATAAGTGCTTATATACATAGAAATTTTTGTAAGCATAACAACGAGTCCTTTCTGCTTGTCATGAGTGTGCTACATTAAAAAAAATTCCTGTGTAGAAGTGAATACACATTTATCTAGTGGTATTCTGCCCACAGGGTTGATATATTTTCTAGCTAGCATTCAGAGAGCATTTTCTCCCAAACACAAATTATGTTTGATATATCTAGGTTAAAACTGATCTGGATGAGTTTGATTTTCAAAACAAGCTTTTCCAATGCATTTTTTAAGCAACTGACAATAAAATGTATTTAGAAGGACTTATTTGCAAAGCTGCATCCGTTTCTGAAAAAAAGGCATGAATATAAATTACCAGAATGTTTGTAAACAGAAAATAATATTTCACCTGAAATACTGGTTTGTTTGGCGTTTTCAGATTTCACCATCAGGTATCCAACTCTATCAACATTCATAAGTCAGACTAACATAAGTCCAAATATCGTTTCAAGGGAGAAAAGTTTTACATGACAATAAAATAGTAACCATTTCTCATACATATTTTACTTAGAAAAATCAATAAACATAAAACAAATAAGCAAAAATAAGCCACATATAACATTAATATTTTTAAAGCTACATTATGAATAAAAAATATTAAGAAGCAACAGCTAGGGCAAAGAGTCAGGAAGCCTGGCTTTTGTTCCTCTCTCTCGCTGGCTCATTTATGACCTTGGTTAAGTAACTTGATACTTGTAACTTCAGCCTTCCCCATCTGTAAACTCAGGAGAGTACATTTAAAAAACACTTTGAAAGCTATGGATAAATAGAGTTAAGAATGCGCCAATACTTACTGTAAATACTACATTTTTTAAGATTGTTGGGATAAACATTCCTAAATGTTCTCTAGCAGTGGATTCAAAATGACCTAGAACCAGAAAATGAGACTAGCTCCAGTCAATGCATCTAGTGTAAGCATCTACTCTGCTTACTTAGTAATATTTAATAGTATTCCAAATTGAATCTATGTAGGTCAATTAGTATACTGGACAGCTGCCTCTTATTTACTGCTCGCTTTTATAAGTACAATTTCATCCCATAAAGAAGCCAGATACATTTAGAAAACAGCATACTTTAAACAATCTATTTTTGTAAATAAGCCACTTCTACTTTGATTTAAATAGAGGTCTGTTTACAAATCTGAGTGAAGAAATTCAGCAGATCTGTGAAATGAAACTCTCTTTCTTCTACACACAATGCCCCTGGACAAGGATTACATCAAACATGTTTTAACAAAAACAGAAAATCAGATCAAATCATTGTTATAAGATCAACATCTTCTGCTCTGATCATGGGTTTCCCCTGTTCTGTCTCATACGGAGAAGTTAGACATTACCTGTGAAGATAACTTACTCACTTAATGATATCATCACTTGAAGCTGATTAGTTTTATTAATAATAAATACCTTGTGTTAAAAACTGACAGTGGGAGTAGCTGTGCTCTAATGATAGACAGACAGATTACAGAGAAAACCAATGCTTAACTGCAGGAGCACAGATTGAAATGTGGGTCACCTTTTTCTGGCATCTGTACAAAATCAGTATAAAAACCACTACGCAGAGCCTCTGGAGCCTGAGCAACTCAGACAAATGCCTGGTGAGGAGACAGTGTCCATGTATTTATGAGCACAAACATCCTGACGTGACAACAATTGTTACAAAAAACCCTTGCAGGAAAAAACAGGATTTTACCTTTAGGTCATACACCAAGATTGATGAAAAAGGCATGAATATAATTAAGTAGATCTGCTAAAATTTTGACTCTGAATATCAAGGAAGGGAACTGTATTTACATAGTCGAGTACGTTAGTACATAAGAAACTCTGATTGAATTCTACTGACCACAAAATACATTGAGGTAAAAGGAAATATTATTTAAAATATAATTTAAAGTGTATATCAGAAAGATTCTCACCATTGCTACTTATTATACAACATTGTTGTTGCTTATGCTTAGGGTGACTTATGCTTCCTAGTTTGGCTGGTACAGTCCCAGATTTCCTAAGCTGTCCTGACATCCCAGCTGGTTAGTGAAAATTCAAACAGAAGTCCCAGGTGGGTGCTACCCTACCCTCGTCGCCCCCACCCCCAGCACCCTCCTGAGCAGCTGGGCAGGGCAAGGCAGAGTGGGATGGGAGGAGAGCACTGCTGTGAGCATGGGCTGCTCGTGTTTGTTCGCCAGTTCGCAGTCTAGCAGAGTCCAGGTGACGGTGGGGCTTCCCCAGGCATGGGACGCAGGGAAAGTGGCTTGGACCCTTGACATGAGGGGAACAGGGGTCCCTCCCCCATCCTGTCCCACCCAGCTGCCATGTTTGCAGAGGGGGAGGGAGGGGGACAGCTCCAGGCTCTGCCCTGGGACTGCAGCTCCTGCTAGCTCCATCCTGCCTCAACCCAGCTGCTAGGGGGCTGAAGTCCAGAACTCAGCGTGGCACTCTCCCTGTTACCACAATGTGTACGTGTGTCTGCAACCATGAGTGTGCATACATGCACTGTGGCAGGGGGGAGACAAGGTGGAGAGGAAGAGAGAGGAAGGGTGGGACAAGAGAGAAAGAGAGAGGAGCAAGCAGAGGGTCAGAGAGGCAACGAGGCGACAGGTCCAGGGAACAGGGAAGTGACAGGAAGGAGCAATGGAAGGAGAGGAAAAAGTGGGAGTCAAGGAGACAGGTGGGGGAAAGAGAGCCAAAAGGGGGAGGAATCTGGGGGGTGGGGAGGAGAGAGGAGTAGAGAGGAGTTTTGATGGAGGCAAGAGGAGACTGGACAGGTTTAGCCTCTTGCTGACATGATGGTCAAGCAGCTGCACAAGGCACAGTGTGCGCGCGCGCGTGTACACACACACGCGCACACACACACACACACACACACACACACACACACACACACACACAGAGTCAGTAAATATTAAAACAAGCATCCAAACCACAAGGGCACAGGTTGCAGTCCAATGGGGGGAGCATGGTGTGTTGGAAAGCTTGGGGGGAAAGCAGTATCCTAGATTTCCTTAAAAATAACATGGCCATCCTATTTATACTCCACAGATCAGCGATTCCCAAGTTTGTTGGGGAAAAGTTTTCGTGATTTTTTTTCTTGGATCACCATGCTTCTTATGATGAAGAAACACTATTTGGGAACCCCTCCTACAAATGATAAACATCGTTTCTACAAATCTATCCATTTGAAGCTTCTGATAGCATAGACATGTCAGGCAGAGATCACACCTCTTTTCACCCATCTGGCATACCTATACCTGAAGGATGCTATACTGCACACCTGGCTTTTAAGATAAGGTTTACTAAGCAGCAAAAACTGCAGTAACTGATTTATGCCTAGCTAACACCAGAAAATGTTGGTGTGGCTTAGAAAGAGAATCAATAGCCCTTTCTGATAAAGCTATGCCAGCTAACTTCTTCTGCTGACCATGTATATGCAATATACTATATACCAATACCATCCTTATGCCAGTAGATCCCAACATTGCTCTGTTCAAGTAATCTAGAAAACAGATTTAGTCACCACCTACAATTTAAATTGTACTGCTTAACTACACTACTTATGTGAATTTCATTTACGTATTTTTTTCTTAATCAATGCACTTGTACCAGCACATACACTATAGCGAATGCAGTTATTATATACCAGCGTATCTTATTCACTGTTCTGTATGGAAACAGTTGTACTAGAATAAATGACCTTTATACAGATAGCTATGAAGCTTTAACTGCAACAGTACATCTGAAGCAACAACTTTCTAAGACGGACAACTTGTCTGAGACCAGGCCTTAATACCACTGTAAAGATCATCTAAAAACAATCCAAGCAATTCTGATAGCAAAGGGTAAAGCACCATCATAAAAAATAACTATGTAAAAGGAAAATGGAAAAAACAGTAAATAAGTACACTTTTGTGAAACAGGTTTTAGGAATGAAAAGGAGTAACCAATCACATGAAAGGAAACCACCAAGTATTTTGGCAGAACCTCCCAAAATCAACTAGGAAAAAATATAACTGTGATGCTCTGAAAATGTCCTGAAAAAAATAAAAGAGGGAACAAATGCATAGAATGGAAAAATATGCGCTTGATCTAGTTTAAGTAAAAGCAAAACTACATAACCATCGTTTTCATTTGTATGCAATTCCAATATGGAAATTTTGCTCAACATTATATATAATCTATTGTAATTCTATCAAATAAAATAACGTGATGTGACCATTAATAACACTAAACTTCAATCAATAACTTGTTTTAAAGGTTGACTAGTACAGTGTCTTAAATTTAAAAGTGTGGCCAGGGCCAGACAACAGAAATGTACCATAACAAAGCCACACATGTAGTAGTGTGGACCTCTGGGCTAGTTTAAAGCAGATACTGTTGGGACAGGGCTCAATACATTACTAAAAAAGTATTGCTTGTAACATGATAGGCCAATTCCTAGCTAAAAGATTGCAAAACTAGATTCTATCTACGATAAACTGCGGCAGGTAGATGACCAACCCTCCGTACGAGCAGGCCGGGGACGAAAGGGACACTGACTCAGGTAAAGGTGGTAAAAGAAACTGAGATTTTACTTACGACAACTTGTGCAGGATGACAGAAAACTCTTAAACTACAGTTAAACAGCAAGTAGGCAGCAGCTGCGTCTTGCGATGTACAGTTAGAAGACCACAGAACAACGAAAATGAACAACGATTGCAAATGCGGGTAACAACAGCAAAACTGCTGCTCGACAGCTCAATGTGTTTGGTATGTTTGGTAGTGTGGTAACGAGTATACAATAATAGGCTAGACGACCTAGGGGACACGGGCTCCTGGAAAGGGCGATCAGTCCTGTCCAGCTGTTTGTGTGGAACCCCGAGCCGCTGCGCTCTGTCCCTTTTATAAACTCCTGCGCCAATAGGAACACGCTGCTGACGTTCAGTTAGGGGAGTGCGACTGCCGGCCATGCAGCCACACGCCTCATGCAGCTTCTGATTCACTACGGTCATCTGATCACGCGCCTGTCAGCCCTGTGATCATGCGTTCTCCACACACCGAACACAGCTCGCTCTCGTGCCTCACATTAGCCTGGCACGTGGGCTGGCATTTGGTCACCTTTTTAGCCAGACACTATCACAGAATATGGAGAATCTTCACCCAGTGGTATAATTTACTGGAATTGGATCCAGGCCACACAGCATTGGCAAAGGAATGCCAAGATTTTCTGCTTGCAATTTTGCTAAAATGTTTGGAGATTTAATTCCCTTCAGTGTACAGGTGGCTGTACTGAACACCCTGAAGGCACTGCCAAGTTAATGGCTGTATCTTTAAACTGCACCTCTAGTTACACATCTTTGTACAATGTCTGCCATGCCACCAAATTACAAGTCCTTATCTCAAACATGTCGCAGGTAGATTATAATAGGTACATACATACAGTGCAGTACAGCGTGGAACAGATAGTCTTGTTTTGTCTATATATCTAGAATACCTCATAAAATAATTGACTTTAAGAGTACTGAATAGGAACATCAAGGATAATAATGCATAACTTATGTTCTGAACAGAAAATTGTTGACAACTAACATACAAAGACATCTAACAGTCATTCTGAATTATTAACGCTCTAAAATGGTTTTAGAGAATGACCCTCTCACTGACAGAACTGCTAGCTAGATAAAAGGAGAGTCAATAATAGCATATTTGGAAAAAGGATGCATCTCTCTTGCTACCAAATATGGTATACTGTACGAGTCTACATGAGATGCTACGCTGCCATAGCAATAAGCTACAGCAACATAGCTCGTCACTATGGTGATGTAGCATCAATGGGTACAAACTACAACGTTGATGCTACTTTGCAGTAGGGTCAGAAATGATACGTGTCGCCCGGACTGCGCAGTCAGGCGCCCGTGTAGATGTATGCACTGAGTGGGAGAAAGTGTTTTGATGAAAAAGATTAATGGCTAAATGTGATTACCGAATTGTTATTTAAACATTTATTCACTGCTGTATCAAACAACGTGTTATAATTGGAGATTTGTGGAGTTACCCTGCAGTCACTCAAGCTCACATCATTTCATACCATTTTGTTATGAAAGTTATTCAATCTATTCATGAATTAAAACGTAAGTGTGTGCTTTAAACTGATGCCTTTATCTAGATTGAAAGATTTGTAACCAATCAATCTTGTGGATGGTTTCAGACACAATCAGAGACCTCACTCCCTTATCCCCTCATCTTCCTTTATGCACAGACCATGATATATGATAATAACCATCTGACCAGAAGTACTGAAGACAAGAGAAACATCATCTATCCAAAAATAAATTCCTTAAGACCCAAATGTTTTCTTCACTTCACTTATAAAAATTTACAGCTTAAGAAAAAGAGGAGTTTAAGCATTTTAACTTAGTTTTCCCTAAAACAATATAGGTGAAAATACTCATAAGATAAATAGGCAAGTGGACATTAGTTTACCACTTTGTATATATCATAACCTAAACATTACAAACATTAATGCTTTACTCTATACCCCAGTTTCTTAAACATATCAGTGACAAAGATTGCTAGGTTCACTGCTAAGATTTATTTGTGCAATAGTAGAATAATAAAAACACTCCATATTTGTAAAGAGCGTCGCTTAGCATATGGTTTTATGAACATGAAAAGTACACATATATGTAACAGAACAGCTCAAAATGAAGAAACTCAGTATACTAATTTTAAAATAGTTATTAGAATTACAAATGCATGTTTTATTTTCTTAGTAAATAAGATATCAGTTTGTCTATGACTATTAATTCTACACTATGAATTCTGCTGCTGCTCACCACGCATATTCCATGTTGGAAACAATGAAGAATCATATTATTAGGCAAATTATTAACATAGAATCATAGAAAAGTAGGGTTAGAAGAACTCAGGAAGTCATCTAGTCCAGCCTCCTGCTCTAAGCAGGACCATCGCCAACTAGATCATACCAACCAAAGCTTTGTCTAGCTGTGTCTGAAAAGCCTCCAAAACTTCTCTGGGTAGCTGGTTCCAGTGCTTTACTACCCTCCTAGTGAGAAAGCCTTTCCTAATATCTAAATTAAGCTTCCTTTGCTGCAACTTAAAATCATTGTTCCTTGTTCTGTTACCTGCCACCACTGAGAACAGTCTAGCTCCATCCTCTCTGTAAAGGTAGATGAAGGGTGCTATTAAAATCCCACCTCAGTCTTCTCTTCTCCACTAAATAAGCCCAGATCCCTCAGCCTCTCCTTAAAAGCCATGTGCCCCAAGCTGCTAATCGCCTTCACTGCTCTCTGCTGGACTCTCTCCAGTTGGTGCATATCCTTGCTGTAGTGGGAGGCCCAAAACCAGACAGTACTCTGTAGCTTCACCAGTCCTGAACGAAGAAGAATAATCACTTCCCTCAATCTGCTGACAATTCCCTTAGTAATGCAGCCCCATATGCCATTAGGCTTCGTGGCAACAAGGGCACACTATTAGCTAATATTTAGTTTATTGTCCACTGTAAGCCCCAGGTCATTTTCTGGAGAGCTGCTGCTTAGCCATTCGGTCCCCAGTCTGTACCAGTGCATGAGACTCTCTGTCCTAAGTGCAGGACTTTGAATTTGTCCTTGTTGAACCTCATGATATTTCTTTCATCCCAATCCTCCAATTTGTTGAGGTCTCTCCGAATCCTAGTCCTACTCTCCAAATAGTTATTACTCCCACCCAGCTTGGTGCCATCTGAAAACTTGCTGAGAACATACTCTTATGCTATCTTCCAGGTCATTGATGAAGATATTGAACAAAATGGGCCCCAGAACCGAGCCTTGAGGCACTCCACTTGAGACTGGTTACCAATCATCAAGCCATTGATTACTACCCTTTGAGCCCAACCACCTAGCCACCTTTCTATCCACCTTACAGTCTGTTCACCCACCCTGTGCTTCCTTAGCTTGCCTGCAAGAATGTTGTCAGAGCCCATATCAAACACCTTGCTATAGTCAAGGTATATCACATCCACCGTTCTCCCTGCAAAATGCAATCAAGTGGGTAAGATGTGACTTTCTCTTGATGAATTCAAGCTCACTGCTTCTCATCACCACCTCTTCCGAGTGCTTAGAAATGGGATTTCTTAAGGACCTGCTCCATGATTTTTCAGGGACTGATGTGAAGCTGACTGGTCTGTAGTTCCCCCGATCCTCTTCCTTCCCCTTCTTAAAGATAGGTACTGTACTTGTTTTTTTTTCCAATCATTCAGGACCTCTCCCAGTCAACATGAATTTTGAAAAGTAACAGCCAGCAGCTCTGCAATCACATCCGCCAACTCCCTCAATACCCTCAGGTGCATCATGTCCAGCCCCATGGACTTGTACACACTCAACTTTTCTAAACAGAACCCTAACTGTTCTTTCGCCATTGTTGACTGCTCCCTTCCTCCCCAAACTGTGCTGCCAGATGTAGTAGTCTGGAAGCTGACCCAGCTTGTGAAGACTGAGTTTAAAAAAGCACTGAGTGGTTCAGCCTTTTCTGCATCTTCTGTCACTAGATCACATCCCACATTCAGCAAGGGGCCCACACTTTCCCTGATCTTCTTCCTCGTTAACATACTTGTGGAAACCTTTCTTGTTAACCTTCATGTCCCTTGCTAGCTGCAACTCTAACTGCACTTTGGCCTTCCTTATTTCATCCCTGCATTCCCAAACAATACTGTTATATTCCTCCCTCACTGTTTGTCCAAGTTTCCACATCTTGTAAATTTCTTCTTTTTTGTTTTAGGTCACTGAAGAGTCTTCTGCTAAGCCAAGCTGATCTTCTGACATACTTGCTAGACTTACTGTGCATCAAGAAGGTTCATTGCTGTGCCTCAGTAAGGTTTCTTTAAAATATAACCAGCTTTCCTTAACTCCTTTCCCCCTCAGACTGGCCTCCCAAGGGATCATCGGTTCCCTGAGAGAATCAAAATCTGCTTTTCTGAAGTCCAGGGCCCTTACTCTGCTGCTCTCCATCCTTCCTTTTCTCAGGAGCTTGAACTCAATCATCTCATGGTCACTGCTGCATTCCCCCACCAATTCTTCCCTGTTTGTAAGCAGCAGGTGAAGAAAAGCGCAGGCCCTAATTGGCTTTTCCAACACCAAGAAGTTGATCCCAACATGTTCCAAAAGCGTCCTGGATTGCCTGCGCATTGCTATATTACCCTCCAAGAAGATGTTAGGGTGACTGAAGTCCCCTATGAGAACCAGAGCTTGTGATCGGGAAACTTCTGCTAGCTGTTTAAAGAAAGCTTCATCCACCTCATCCTTCTGGTCTGGAGGTCTATAGCAGACACCCACCACAACATCAGCCTTATTGCTCTTCTCTCTAAGCTTAACCCAGAGACTTTCAACAGGCCTATCCCCAGTTTCATACTGGAGTTCTGAGCAAATAGCACTGGAGTAATCATACTGGAGTTCTCAGCTCTTTTACATAAAGCACAACTCCTACTTGACTTTTTTCCTGCCGGTGCTTCCTGAACAGTTTGTGCCCACCCATGACAGTGCTCTAGTCATGTGAGCTATCCCACCAAGTCTCTGTTTTTCCAATCATATCATATGCCTGTGACTATTTTCTAAATAATATAAAAACCTCTGTATTTTGGCAAATTTAAAAATATAAAGAAAATCTGAGGATAGAAAAATTGAGATGCATCTCCACACTTATGAAGAAAAAAAGGTAGAGAGAGACATTTAGTCTTATAAACTAGTCAAAAAGGCCTCATCTCCAACCAAAACATTATTTATAATGATCTTTGCAAATTTGCAAAACCCATTCAACAATGGAAATAACAATTAAAACAAAAACAAGTGAAAAGACCCTAAATATACCTTATGAACAGACTGTTCAATGTGCACGTCTACATGTGACGCTACACCACAGCAGCAACACACTACAGCAGTGTAGCGTCCACAGGCGTCTCCACATGACCAGCAGCTACTTCACCACAGCATTACGTTCCCTTGGTATAGCACACTACTACAGCAAAGTAGCTACTAAAAATAACCATATGTCATGCCTACAGCGCAGTACAGGCTCCTACTGTACCGTAATTTAGTTCCTCCTTTTGGAATTACATCCGTTTGGAAGTAAGAACGTCACCATAGTGACACATGTAGATGCACCCAGTAATTACAAAATCTTAGAGAGATTTCAAAGCAGCTTCCCTGACATGACACATACATGTTCCAAATTACAGAACAGGGGCTAAAAAATGGTTTGGACATAGTGCAATTTCTTTATTTCTTTATTTCTTTTTTATTTTATTTTTTTTTTTTACACACATCAAATGGTTTACACATGTTGGTACTGAAAGGTCAATGTCTGAAGCAATGAATGAGCAAGTAATACATAACAACATGAAGTACTAGTGGTACTACTGGACTGGCCTGATTTTGATCTCAAGTTTATGCAACTGTATAAGACACAAATGTGTGACAAAGATCAAACCTTGCTACAACAGAAAGCAAGAAATTATTGTTAAACCAAATTAAATGTTTTTTGGCATCTGAAAAAATACAAATGATACTGCTCTAGAGGGACAAGAATAGATTAAATTTGGTGTCCTCCTTTCATCATTTGATATTCTTCCCTTAAAGGTCATTTGATCTTAATGTACAATGTTATGTAAGGTCTCATGGAGTCTGATGATTTTTTTTTTTTTTAATACAAAAAATTATTTTCCAAGCTAGGTTTCCTGACTTGAATGAAACCACGCATCATATAAACATCTCACTTCTTGTGAGACTTACCAAGTGTAACAACAAGGTCAAGACAATTTTATTGTATCTAAATATGATACACTCTACTGGAAATATTATATTTTGAGTTTTTGCACATAATTTCTTCTACAGATAAGGCCCATTATCAACATACCCTGCAAAGCTGAATAAATGTTCCTGTTGAAATAAACAAACCTCATTTTATCTCAGGTTTTAAGTAGTTTGCCAGGCAATGGGAGGAGAGAAAACCTTGCCCACTGACGTCAATAGAAGTTCTGTCACTGAATTCAATAGAGCAGGATTTTATAGTGTTTGCTTTTGATATGCGACATTTGTATTGCAACATTCAAGCACAGAGGTAATTAGCCTTGTTAGTCTGAAGTCAAAAGAAGACAGCATAGATTTGTGCCTTATAGACTAACCAAAATAGATAGCTAGAGCTAGCACAAGCTTTCAGGAGCTGAGCTCACTTCATCAGATGCTACAAAAGGATATGAAGAAAGCAGAGTATAAGGAGAGAGAAATTAGAATACAAAAGACAAGATTGGGGGTGAAGGGAGAAAGAGAGATGGATAGACAGAGATGTCGGGGAGGGGAGCAGTACTGGGAGAAACAAGCAAATAAAAAGTAAACCTACAGGAACAAAGGAGTCAAGGCTTAGCCACCTAATAGGACAAGAACCCATAGTCTGTTTAAACCATACTCAACACAGCCCAGCCTGTGGATGATTTTTTGTACTGCAATACCCTGTTCAAATTGATTTTTTAAAAGCTTGGTCTCAGAAAGATCATCTCCCCCTTTTGACCTCGCCTATGTCCAATTATCTACTTCCCGCATGATAGATCTATTCGTGGGCCAGCATGTGCGTCAGATAACAATACTTTATACAATGGCAGTTTAAGAAGAGGAATTTCCTAAAAAAAAAAGGAAGAGCTCTTCCATCAGAGAGAGAGACCAGATGCTTAAGCAATCACTAATATACGTCACAAAAATATATTAAACTTAACATAATCCATCCATTTTATCTAGCCTCTTTCACTTTCCAACACATGATATGTAAGTGGAGAGTGCATTTTCTTGCACATCAGCCAAGTGTAATCTGATACTGGCATTGTGACAAGTCGATAAAAAGCACACATGTCTATCCCACACACCAATAATGTGCACTTCAAAGCAGTCCTTTAAGTTCAGTTACGATTTATACAAAAATATTTCACTGAACTGCTTCAACGAACTGCAGGAGAGTCATCAAGAATTATTCTTATTCTTACAGAAAGCCATTCTTCATGTACTGTCCTAAATCAGAGGTGTCAAAGACACAGCTCACCTGAGGGTTTTAGACCAGACCTGCATACTGTATGCAGCCAACCTAGCTGATGTGCTGCATACAGCGCACACCAGCCCTGGCCCCAGTCCCAGCATGGTATGTGCTATTCAAAGTGTGGAGAGCCAGTCCAGGTCACGTGCTGCACGTGAAACATTGGCTGAGGCTAGCACATGCTGCATGCAGAGCAGAGGGCCAGTCCCTGGCCCATGTTACACATGGCATGCAGAGCCAGGGCTGGTGCAGGGTAAATGCATGCAGCGCAGGGAGCCAATCTGTGGGCCCAGTATTGCATGGGACTAGTTCTGTGGGGCCTCATGACATGATGCCCCGATCCTTAATGATAGTCACAAAGACTACTTAGACATGCAAAATTCTTTAGCCCTAATACCCAACATAACTTATCTAAACAGTTAAAAGTTAAAAGCCATTGTGGTACTCATGCAAGAGAGAAAGGATGACAACATACTGTAGAAGTTAAGCCTGTTGGAATAAAACAGGGATGACCAACCTGTGACGAGTGCCACAAGTGGCACAGGCAGTCTCTGTGGGGCACATGGAGAGAGCAGGATTAATTTGGGTCACACCTGCCAAAAAGGTTGTCCCTCACCAAAAATACCACATGTTGAGCTCAAGGAAGAAAGGCTAACACATTTTCTGCCATGCAGAGGCTCATATAAAACCTATAAAATATACTGACATTAAAGTTAGTGCTACTTGGAGGGAAGTTTGCCATTTCCTGTTGAGCTATTGTAATACTTATGATCTTCTAATTTCTACACTCTTTTCTACAACTTGCCATTAAATATACATTCTATTTAATCTAAATTGAATTGAGTTTTGACTGTTAAATTTAAGGAAATTAGCTTCTGTTTGAACTGAGGATAAAACTCTGGCAGAAAAAAATAAAAGAACATGACTGTACTGGGATTAAGAGCATAGCAAATTGCAGATTTCAGGAGGCACCACAGAAAGATCAGTAGATATTTCTCTGTACAAGAGTCAGATGGCAAGGCATCACCACACAAATAAGCAAGCACGGTTTTGGACTGTGTTAGTATTTTTGTTTGTTCTATGGCTTAAAGACTTCATGATATAACAAAGAAGGAACATTTTAATCTCCCCCATGAGATTAAAATATGTAGTTACTATTAACTAGTGGGGTTTACTCCTTTATCTTTCCCTCTCATTACATCTTCACACCCAAGACCAACACTGAAGAAAGGCAACCACAGAAAAAAGTGCTATAGATAAGGTTCCGTGCTATAGATAAGGCCTGAATTGGGCAACTGGTTAGTCAGTTAAATCCTCAAATAACCTTCAGAAATACCAGACTAAATAAAAAGAAGAAATCACCCAAAGACTCTGAGGGCATCTGTCTATACACATTCTCTGGGGTAGAGCTCTGAGAGCCGCTTTAATTAAAGTGCCCACAATGTCACATGCATTCAGCATCCTGCACTTCAAAAATGGTGGTGAGTATGCTTTATCTGAAGCTTGCTCAGCGCGCTTTAGTTAAGGTGCCCCTGCCATCATTTTGAAATGCAGGGACACTGAATACATGTGACATGGGGGCTGCTGGAGCACGCTAATTAGCATGCTCCAGCAGACTCAGTTATTCGAGTCTGTTCCAACACATGCTAATCAGCATGTGTCAGAGCAGAGCTCCGTCACGTGTATAGGTGCCCTGAATGACAAGAGTAAAAACCACCACCAAATGGCAGTCTTAACTCGATACAACTCAATTTGGAAACAGCATGAAAAATGACGACTCAATCACAGTAAGCAGACAGAATCCTTTCCCTGCTAAGGAAAGCCTGAAACAATGGAAAGCCAAAGTTAACTGGGCATTTAAGAAAAAAAATAGAGTGAAAAGCAATCAGGGATAAATATTGCACTGCTAGGGCCAAACAGGCTCCAGGAGACAGCATTCCAATTAGAAAATTGGATGCTCCAAATACTGCTGCTCAGTCACCAGATTAGCACTCCATATGCTTATGGTCTTTTCTATCTGTAAAGACAGGATTTTTCCAAGATAAGGAAAGCTTTCCCATAAAAAGTACGCACTCATTCACACCCATCTGACACTGCTGACCAAACAAAAGACATCTTTTAATACAGAGTACATTATATTGACAATAGAAAAATGTCCCTTTAAATTTTATAATTAATATAATTTGACACCTGGTTTTGTTTTATAATTTGATTTTTGTTAAAACTGATTAAACAATTTTAAAATAAAACCAATTAACAGAGTACATTGATAATATGCTACTATTTGTGTTTACAGAACCCCTCACTCTAAAGATACCCCAACCTTAAATATGATAGGAATTGTAAAAATGCAGGGGGATTGAGTTGGCAACAGCATAACCTGAAACAAAGAATTTAAACACAAGCTGAAGACACTGGGATCATTCTGAGATTCTGAATCTATTTTTCCAATAATGACCACTCCCTCCTCCCACCTCATTTTTCTTCATTCCATCTCTGCCAAAGTAAAGGAACTCTTGAACAATGGGGTTCATGGAATTATTCCACTTTGTGGTAACAAGTACAGTTTGAAAGTGAAAACCAAATTCTGGCTGCAACTAGCTTTTAACAAGATAGGAAAGAAACCAGCAAATGACTTTAAGAGGATCTAGGAAAACTAAAGTGAAAAATAAAATCTTTACAATTTATTATACCCATTTTACTTTATCCTAACTACATAGTTGGTCCAATTAGTGATAACACCTTAAGAAATCCTTGCCTCTCATATACTTACACAGGAAGCAAATGTAGAATTTCCTTTGTTTCAGGTGACTACCATTTCCAGACATTAATATATAGAGAGCATAACCCAAATACTTCACGTGTCAGGCTCCAGACTCTCCTGTAAAAATGAGGGTTTGCAAAGTAACAGGAGGTATACAGGAGCTGCAGCAGACAGCTGCACAGGTCTATTGAGGTGCTCTAGTTCTTTTCTAAAACTTCCACTTCAAAAGGGCACTTCTCTGATCAGCTGCCTGCTGACATGCTCCAGCTGATCAGAAAAGCAGCACTCTAAGTAAAAGGGATTTCCAATAGCACTGACTTATTAAAATTTTCATTAAAATTTGCTTTTAAATAGTTTGTAAGTCTGGCTTTAGTACCCAATTGACATTCAAATAAATGGGAGTTACGTGCCTAATCTGCTTAGTTATTTTAGATAATCCACTTGTTACATATCTGCATCTTCAGACACCTAGGACACTTTTACACATGCTCTGCAGGTAAGGAGGCGGCACTTTAATTAGAGTGGCTCTCGGAGCTGCACTAATTAAAGCGCTGCTACGTCTCCTGTATCAGCGTCCTCACACTTCAAGTGACAGGGGCGCTTGAACTAAACCTCATTCGAAGAGCTTTATTTAAAAGCGCACCCACCGTCATTTTTAAGTGCAGGGATGCTGATACATGAAATGGAGGTAATTGTCATGCTTGCCCCAATGTGCTGGAATTCCAGCCTCTGCACTCATGTATAGGAGACCCTAAATATCTTTGAAAATCTTTCAATCTGTAAAACAAGGGAAATAATTGAATATCTAAATGGACACATTAATATTAGAACAACAGCTTAAAACATCGGACTGACCTGAAGTCAAAGTTTTAGGGAGCAAACCTAAGCAATTTCCCAACTCTTTTAAGATAAAGCAGTGGTCAAAAAAGCTACTTTTCATTCCTAACCTGTTGAAGAATACAGGCTGATATCTACCAAAGACAAAGAGCATCTGACATTTTAAATCAGAATTGTTGCTGAATCACAATTGTTCCCCCTTAAATCTGGTATGATTGTATGTCACAGTCCCTGCATTTAAATGAAATGGTGGTATTTATAACACACCAGTTTAAACAGTGAAAATGACAAATTTTAAACAAAAAATGTTTTAAGGGTCCCTGAAATGCCATTTATCACTGAGCTGCTATGCTACATAGTAACAGGTTAACTGGAAAATAAAATATTCATACTGGAAAGTTGGCACAATATCACACGCATATTTTTCATTACCGTATTCCTTCATAAAGAGAAACATCATTCCACGGAAAGAGCTCACAACAAGAGAAGCACTTAACTTGTGTGCTGAAGATGCAAAAGCAAATGCAATTAACGACTTCTTTTCGAGTCAAAACTACAAAAGTGATACACGGCATCTCACTAAATCTCAAGGTGCTCCTAGAGGAGAAAAAGGTTATCAGGAATAGTCAGCCTGGATTCAAGAGCAAGTCATGTTTGACCAACCTGATTACCTTCTATGATAAAAGTAAAAGGCTCTGTGAGTGAGGGCAGTGGCAGATGCGGTATACTTTGACTTTAGCAAGGCTTTGGCACCATCTCCCACAACATTCTCAACATGCTAAGGAAATACAGACTAGACTAAAGCATTCTATGGTGGATACATCATACTCAGTGAGTACAGCTCAGTGACTCAATGTCTAGTTAGAAGAAGATATCAAGTACAAATAGGGTTCCCTGGGGGTTTGTCCTGGGTCCAGTATCGTTCAAAACCTTCATTAATGATTTGGATGATGGGATTGAGTACACACTTAGCAAATCTGCAGATGATACTAAGTTGGGTGAAACTGCGGACACTTTGAATGGTAGGGCTAGAATCCAAAACGACCTGGACAGACTGGAAAAAATGGTCCACAATCAATGAGATTCAACAAGGGTAAGTGCAAAGTTCTGCACATGGGACAAAAGAACCGCATGAATAAATCTGGACTAAGGAATGACTGGCTAGGTTGCAGTACTTGGAGAAGGACCTGGAGGTTATGGTGGACCATAAGTGAAAATGAGCTACATGTGCTCTTTTTTACCAAAAAAAGCTAATTGCATTCTGGGTTGTATTAACAGAAGTGTCATTTACAAATAAAGAGAAGTGATTTTTCCACTCTATTGGGTGCACTGGTAAGGCCTCACCTCAAGTACTATATCCAGTCTTCAGCCCCATATTTCAAGGATATGGATTATTTGGAAAAAGTCTAGTGCAGGGCAACAAAAATTATCGGAGCCCTGAGAGACGAGACTTACGAGGAAAAACTAAAAGAATTACGGTTATTGAGCCTGGAGAAGACAAGACTGAAGGGGAATGGGATAACAGTCTTCAAATACTTAATGGGCGATTATCAGGGATCCATGTTTTCTGTTTGCTGCGGAAAACCACAGATCTTCTCCTTTATACCACAGGAAATCATGCGTTTCACCTTGCAGGCTGGCAGCCTTCCAGCCTGCATGGAGCTGCTTGGGACTGGGGGGAGCAGAAGGAGGAAACTAGAGGCAGGGAGCACCATGTGCATGTACACGTGCACACACACGTGACAAGTATGCAGCCAGGCACCATAGTGGGAGCAGCTCTGGGAGCTGGATACAGGTAACTCTATAGGGGGCACGTGGGGGGGAGGTTGGAGGGCCAGGGCCTGGGGACCGTCTGGGGGGCTGTGGAGCATATTTACATGTGTGTGCACGTGTGTGTGTGAATTGGAGGGCAGGGGTGTGCGGAAGAAGTTAGGATGTTCGGGTGCTGGGACTGCAGTGGGGCTGAGGCAGTGTTTGGTGCCACTGACGAGCCCAGCTCCACACTGTTGCCAGCAGGGCTCGCCCAGAGGTGCCTGCCCCTCCAGTGGGGAAGGAGGCCATTCACAGGTGGTAAGGAACTGCATGGCCAAGCTGGTGGCTGCTGCCTGTGCTATCAGGGGCAGGGCAGCTGGAAGATGCTGCCTGGGGGCCCTGGAGCACCACCTCCTCATCCTGCTGCTCACCGCGTGGCTGGACCAGAGCCATGCTCCGCTTCATGGTGCTGCTGTGGAGCACAGTACTGGTCCTCCCTGCTGCACCACAGCCTCAGCCCCAACCCCTGCCCCAGTCAATAGTACAGGGCAGACTGTGGTGCCCCACTTGTTGCCTGTGCTTCCACATGAAATGTACTTCATGCACTTCATGCTGGAGGCTGTCCCCACCATGTTCCCACAGACCTCCATCCTATAGTCTGCAAAGGGCCAGGCAGGGCAGGGGCAGCTGGGACTAAATTACCTTATGAGGCCCCTTCCAGCCCTCCTTTCCTATGATCCTGTATCAATAAATCAGTTAAACATAGCATTTAAATGGTACCAAGTTCTTTCATAGACTTAAAGAAATAAGAGCTCTTAAATCCAGAGTGTTCAACCCTGAGCCTGCTGACCAGATCCAACTTGTGGCACTCTCCATGGATGCAGAAATTTGACAGAAGGGGTATAGAGACACGCTGTTCCCCTGCTGCTGAATTTCTAGACCCATGAGGAACCCCTTGCCCTGTGCACTAAATCAAGCACCCGATTCCAGCACACAGGGGTGGACAGGGGTGGCACCAAGCCTCAAATCTCTACCCCAGTGTGGAGAGCCAGGAAAAGGTGGTGCCAGGCTCTTCAGGGCTCAATCCCAGCATGTGGGGCAGCACCTGGCTCATAGGGCTTGATCCAGCCCGTCGACTGGCCCCATGTCTCTCATCTGGCATAAATTAAATGGTGACTATCCTTTCCAATATTTAAAATATTGTATTTTAAGTTGTTGGTATTATTTCATCCAACATTTTTCCTCCGTGCACAAAGCAAATACAAATGTGCATTCAGTAATCCCAAGGGCAGAGACTTTTGATGATTTAAATTACTTCTAAAACATTCTTATTATATAAATTGCGATAAAATAAATGGGGCTGCCAAACTGGCAAATGTTTTCCTCCCATGCATAGTATCAGTCCCTGTATGGAGAGGAAATGGCTGTCCAATTTCTGTAGCAGAGATAATCAAAGAACTGAAGGTGTCCAGAAAGCAAACAACTAAATAAACAGGTTTTCAATGTCTAGTGGTACAGTGCCTAAAACTGAAAGAAAAGGAGATATTGATGAGAGAACAAGAGGGAGACGGAGGGACACAAGACAGGCAGACTATTTATGGGGATGGTGTGGGTATTTCAAACAGGTATGGTGACTGAAAAAACACTATCATTCTTGACTATTTCAAGGAGGCAGAAATACCAACTAAAAAGTTAACAGCTACTGGAAATTCCCCGCTACACCAATCTGGTCCCACATAAAAAAAAATGACACCAAAAGCTCTGGTTGAGTAGGCTCAGAACCAGGAAACCTGAAGTTCTGCTACCAAACCTTTCATTTAACACATTGTATATTCACAAACAAATGTGGTTTTGCTTCATTTTTCTTTTTTGTATCACTACACACTATGTTTTGGTTTAATTTAGTTTAAACTGGTAGAATGTGTAATTTTACTGTATGTTTTTACCAATAATCGTAAATTATATCTGTAATTATTGTGTTTTAGTAAGTTATTGTCAATTTTATGGTCCTGTTTTAGTAAATCCTGTAAATAAAATACTTGCAACCAAGTGACCCATGCCTCCATAAAAATGCCCAAAAAACAGTGCTAATTTGCTACATTGTAAAACACTTTCCATATATAGAGCTCAAATTCTTTTAAAAATCATATAAAAGAAACTCCATTTAGATACTCTATGAAGAAGTGATGCTCATATTTTTTTTTCATATTTGTATATTTTAATATGGGTGTGTATACATTCCTTCTGTAATGAACTGCACAATTTAGAATTCTACCAATGGTTTATTGAATCTGATATGTAAACATATTTAATATGTCATCATATAAATATTAGACAACATTACATTTTATTACCTATTATTCTGATATCAAATAAAACAGAATTACTTAGGAGTAAACTTCCTCAAACTGACACTTTACTTTTGCCGACAGAGATGGCAGATTGCTTGAAACAAAAGTTTTCCGAGTTATTAAAAGGGTCCTTTGTCAAAGCAATCACACAAGTCCCCTATGAAGAATATTTTTCAAGATAAATTTGTAACCAGATACACTGACAAGGGTTAAACAGAACTGCGAGATGCCACCAACTTTGCAAATCTAATAAGACAAAAACTCTGCTGTTCCTGTATTCAATTACTATGCATTGTTCCTAGACAATCTAACTGGATTTAAAGATTCTGAATCTAGCTAGATGCAAAGACTGGGTGCCAAAAAGGAGCTCAATATCTCCATTATTGTTAGGAAAAAAACAACAACATGTATTGCAGTAGTGCCTAAACAGCCAACCAACTGGAGGCTTCACTGTGCAACTTACTATACCATATCCTGACAGTCCTTCTCCAAAGAGTTTACAATCTAACTCTTCTCCAAAGAGTTGTTAATGGGGGATACACATATTCCCAGGGTACTTTGAAAGGTCCCAGGGGGTACGAGTGGGAGGGCAGGGATGGAGTGCCACACCCTATGCCAACACCTCACAGGAGCAGGGCCAGGGTACAGCGAGGACAGCGGCACCCTCTGTGGGCTGAACAGGCGCCACTTGGCCAGCTGGACATGGGAGGAGAAGTTTGCACACAATGGCTGCCACTGCCACCATCCACGAGCCCGTACCGTCAGCCGCCACCACGTCCCCTCCTACCTCCCCGGCCCAGCTGCTGGGGGTACACTGCTCAAAAAGGGTTAAAAACCCCTGATCTAAAAAACTGTATAAAAAAGATGGCCAAGACAAATATGGGAAGGTAGGATAATAAAAATAGGAAACTATGTAAAGTTTTTAATCCAAAGTAGCCATCACAATTCATTCTGTACTAGCCACTGGCAGTTTTCTGTGTGCATTATAAAAGCAATGAATTTTGAGGAGGGACTCAAAGAAGAAAATTACATCAACTTTGCAGAATGCAAGGAAAAACTAGATGCCTATACACGAGCAGTGACACTGCTCTGATACAGTGTAATTATAGTGCATTGGAGCAGACTAATTGAGTCAGTTGGAGCATGGTAATTACTGTGCTCCAGCAGACTCCAGCATCTCATATATTAGCATCCCATTGATGAAAAATGGCAGTGGGGACGCTGTAACTAAAGCTCGTTCAAGGAGCTTTAGTTACAGCACCTCCACCGCCATTTCACAGTGCAGGGATACTGATGCATGAGATGCTCCAGGCACTTTAGAGTGGCTCTCAGAGACACTCTAATTAAAACACTTCCCCCCACCCCTCACCTCCAAAAGCACACATATAAATGCCCTAAATGTTTGTGGGTGCTTGTCCATGAAGTGGGGATTAGGGTGCTGTCAAACAAGTGGGATATTGTACAGAATATCTGCAAGTTGATAAGAGTTGGTTCAGATAGTTTTAACAAATATCTGGAGATCAGTCATTAATGTAGAACTAGTTTACTAGACAAGCAGGTTATAGGACAAATATTACACCTCTCAGAGAATCTGAACTTAAAGGAATTTCAGCTCTGTGTCCTTAGCTTTGGTACATACAGCAACTTATGAGTGAACATTTGTTCTCAGTCAGTTATGTCATTGTCACTCAATCTATAAGCAGTACAGGACCCTCCTGGTACTTTTCAGTTTCTAACTCCGACCTTAAAAGTTGACTGATCAAAAACTGTTGATCAGTCTGTTCTTGAACATATCAGAATTCTTTCACCTATGCTATTGTTTCAAGAACTGAAACTAGATAAAAAGCAACTAGATGACCTAATTGCCTGAAGTATCCTCTCTCTCTATCTTGATTCACAGAAGAGAGTGCTAATAAAACTAGCAGGCCAAGTTTTGGACCTGACAAACCTTTTTGGTTAAAAATGATCAATGAAAGCTCCATAACAAGACTTTCCATAACAATATGCCACAACAACCTTTACAGAAATCAATCTTTGACACACTGTGGTTAAGCAATGTCACTGCAATTTAATATTTCTAAACAACCTTAATAGTACATAAATAGAGGACAATTAATCTGATAGCTCCAACAACTGACTTTTTCCCATATCCCATACAAAGTGTACAATACTATGGGAATGAGAGAGGTCTATCTTTATTAATGCAAAGACTACTGCAATAATCTGAAACATAATATAATTCAGAAATGTTCAAAGATGTTTGCATTATACCTTTGCCTTCCAGGTAGTAAATGGATTTGTAAATGGCAGTACTATACTGCCAACATCTTATTTTCAATAAGATCACCTTGAACACTCTTCCTAAATAAAATTGTCAACATTAAAGCAATTGGCCTCTTGCTGCCATACCTGTTTTACACTATCATGCAGCAAATACACAAATTTCAATATATTTGTTCTCTAGGAAAAATAATTAATATATTAATATAAACTAGGTTCTAAGGCATATAAATTCTAATGATTTGTGCTAATAATAGGGGTTGCATAGAGGTACATAGCTGCCATGTTAAATCTGGAATCTGTTACTGATCCAACTGTTTCATTTAATCAAAAGCCAAGATAATTTGTAAGAGTCCTCTCTCTGCCTGACAGCCAATTTCCCCAAAGAAAGAGCAACTGACTGCTAACAGACCTTAATAATCCACAGGGCCCGGAGAGCTTTTCCTTTAAAAAAACGCTTTTCTTTTTGACACATATCAATGAATGGCCTCTTGAACACAGCAAGGATAGAGTCCACTGTGTCTACAATGTAAATCTCTACAGACTAGCAGTGCCAACAATAGTCACATTTCTTTTGTTCACTGAATTTATTACAGTTTTTCATGCTTACAATAATCTATGCAACAGTAGTGCTCCAACGTATTATTACCTTTTACAAAACAGACATAACAACTTACAAACAACATCTTTACAGAAAACTAATGTCACCTCTCACAGCTGCTGTTGTTCCGTACATAGGGCTTGTTAAAATCGTGAAAGGAGAAATTACTATCACAGCCAATTGAACTGATTATTTTCTGCATGGCCAAGCATTTACTTCTAATTATTTTTACATTTCATAGAAATTTACTATACATTCTGTAATTTATAGAATGAACTATAATACAGAACAATCTCCATTGCCTAAATCTTGAAAAATAAATCAATGCCATCTTACTAGGTATTCTAATGACTGAATGAAGTAATGGACTGGCAGAAGTAAATACTGCTGGATTAGAGAACATCAAATAAAAAGAAGAAACATGGATAACATAGAAAAGCTGTTTATATAAACATTTCTCTTGGAAAAGTAGCATATTTCATTTCTTAAGATATGTGCAAACTGCTATTTGCCATATCAAAACCAGGTGTAGCAAAGGAAGGAAATTGTTAACTTACAATGCAGAGAAAACGCAAGCTACCTAAAGAGTTGAATCTGTTCAGGATTACCAACAATACAGAAGTTCACCATTTCATAATAATTTTAGACCAGACAACTTTTTCAGATGACTGAACAGGCAAGTTGTAACATAAAACAATGCCACAGACATTAAGCAAAAGCCTTACTACAAATAGAAATGATTTTTGTATTCTAGCCACTATACAAGCTTATTATCTGTACTAAAATCAGTGTGCTGGAACAGCATACACTTTACACACACACACACACACACACACACACACACACAGCTAACTAACACTTCAACATTTTCATTGAAGTTTCTGCTAAAACTATAATGTAATTTATAAAATGGAGTGGTGCCAATGCTATGGTGTAAATAAAATGAAGTGGCTTCCTTGCATAGGAACACCCTCATCCCTTTTACTGAAAAGCCTCACATTGTTGATGAAAAAAAAAAAGAATCCTGGTTTTGTAGCCAAGTAAATATTTTGCATAAAAAAGAAAATGTTTGTATGAATCACATGAAGGTGAACCTTAATACGGAACAGAACTTTTCTGTAAAACCATAGCAGAGAAAACAAAAATGTGAAAAGTTAAATTATTTCTTTTATCTAAAAGAAGCATGTCAGCCAACCCATTTACTTGTCCATTGCGCATCACATATATCACAATCCTGCAAGTTTATGGACATTCAGCTTTCATTCACCATGCTTCAACAACAACTAGACATGCAAAGGGCTGTTTGGATACAGCCCAGATAGAGAACAGTAAAAACCTAAAACTGTATACTGGAAAGGAAGAGCCCACTCAGTCATGTTACTGCCAGAATTATTCTTCACCGCTAAAACATTTAGATTTAACATCCTGATATCTTAAAAATGTAACGTCTAAGTAAAAATTATAACTATTGAGTGTGTTAGAGTGGCAGACATCCCTATCTCACAAAAAAAAAAAACAAAAAAAAAAACGGACAGGTAAAAAAAAAAATATTTCTCTCTTACAGGATACATAGCACATCAAAGGAAGGGGAGAAAAATCAAATACAAAGTAACAAATATTCAGGAAGCCAAAAAGAAAAGTATAAGAGGAAAAACCTCATAGAAAAAATCCTTTCAATTACAACAATAAAGCAAAGCATTTTTGAATATGGATCTGGAAGGCTTGAAAATTCAACTCCCAATTGCTATGCTAAATGTATGATTGACATAATATGCATGCCTTATTTTCTGAGGTATATGGTTGTATTTTGTTTGAACCCCAAAAGATGGGCTTCTAACTTCTGGTGGATAAATCCCATGCCAAGGATGAATGCTGCAACCAGTTTTGTTTTGGAGGTTGTTGCTTTTTTTTTTTTTTTATTATTTTAATTTTAATGACACTGAATACCTGTCACCATTTCTCTCTGGCAAGACTGAATCAAGGAAAAAAAAAAGTCAAAACAATTTCCTGTGTGAAAAAAAATGTTTACCGATGATGTAAATAGTCTTTCTATATGCGACAAGTTTATCCTAATAGGAAATATAGTACAATACCTCAAAAAATAAATCGGGTAGTTCTAACACAGGTAAGAACTATTAGAAACATTTTTGTTTCTATTACTTTATTTTTGTACCTACATTAAAAATGTGATCAAATAAGAAATTTTAAAAATGATTTAGCTGATAGGCTGACTATACTTAAGCGTCAAAGACCATCTCCTGACCTATATTGCTGATGTGTAGCTCTAACAGGTTTCACTTGGTACATGAGTTGCTTGATGCTTGAATACCTAACCTAACATACTTCTCAGCTTGAAGGTTTGAACTTAAATCTAAAACAAGCACACCTGAGTCACTAGTAACAGTTTTAAATCTTTGCGGGTAATACCATCAATTGAAACTGATCTGATGTACCTCTCCAGCTTTTCCTGCAAGGAGTTAATTTTATTGTGCATTCCCCTACACTCTTCCATGAAACTTAAATGGCAGGCTGTTGGCAAAGCAAGGTCAAAGTCTAAGTTCTAGCCAAGTAAAGAACGGAAGGGATGCCAGAAGATATAGGCAGGCAAGCTGGGCTGCTTGGATAATGGTAAAGCAGCTATCTGAGATGAACTATTTAATTCAGTGGTAAACAATCAATTGATCGCAATCAACTGGTTGATCCTGGAGCCTCTTCAGCTCGATCTGAGGCTGGGGGCAGGGGGGGATGGAGCGTGCATGCTTGTGGGTGCATGCCCTCGCCCAGCTCAGCAGGTCACTCTACGGGGAGGGAAGGGATGGGGGCCAGATGATGGCCCTTGAGGTGAGGAACAGGGTGCGGCAGAGGCAGGAGCAGAGGTAAGGTGAGTGCAGCCCCAGCTGGGCAGGTGGTGGGAGGATTAAGCCCGGGCAGCTCATTGCTGTGCATGTGGGGTGGGGCAGGCTGAGGCCAGGGTGGTGCCAGACTCTTCCTAGTGCAGGTGTTAGGCCACGCTACACTCAGGCCAGGTGGTGGTGGTGGCAGCACTGGGGAGTAGGGCTACAGGGAAGGCTGCAGTCACTCAAAAATTTGCTGTAGCCCCCTGACCTGCTCCCAACATCACCAACACTTACCCTGAGCGTAGCACGGTTCAACCTCCCCCCGCCTCTCCCTGAACCAAGAAGAGCCTAGCACAGCCTTTTCTTTCCCCCACCTACAGTGGTAACCTGCCACCCCCACCATAACCCCGTGAGGGGGAAGGCTACACCGGGCTCTTCCCAGCGGGGGGTGGGTTTGGATTGCGCTGTGCTCAGGGCAGGCAACAGGGGTGCTGGCAGGAAGTTGGGGGGGCGCTACGGCAATTTTCTGGGTGGCTGCAGCCCCTCTCCCATATCCCCACTCCCAGCACTGCTGCCACAAACTGCCGCCCGGCCTGAGCTCAGTGAAACCCAACACCTGTCCTGGGAAGAGTCCAGCACTGCCCTGACCTGAGCCCACCCTGTGTGCACATCCAGGGGTATGTGTCACCCATGCCCTCCCGGGCTGTGCCCCCCAGCCCCCCACCCCCTGGATGATCTGTTTCATGTTGCATAGTTTAACTAATCTCTATTTGGTAATAAGATAACTCTCCATAAGAAGACAGATTACCCCATTTGCCTACCATGGCCTTTCTTGAACCTTACTTTGAAGCATCCTTTGCTGGCACTAGATACTGGATTAAGCAGATCCAACATATTTCCTTTTTTCCTTTTCTGCAGCATAACTACTCCCTAACTTCAGCTTTTATTTTTAGCAAATCGATTCTAACATTCACAGTTGTGAAAATACTATTTTTTAAAGAAAGGATCCTGTCTGTGTGTGTGTAAATCAATGTGATGCGGTCTTCTGAAGTTTAAAGCCTTATTTACATACGTTGATTTAAAGAAATATACATACACCTAGATACACACACACACACACACACACACACACACACACACACACACACACACTTCATTTTGTAAAGATGAAGCCAGAAACACCCATGACCATTTTACTGTGATACCCTTTCCTGAATGCCTCTCTCTCAGTTCTTAAAGTTCATGGCCTTCATAACCATTTGGAAAGAACATCTGACATACACTGCCTAGACTATCACACTCAAGTGAAAAATAACAACTTACGTGGACATAAGCTACAGATTCCTCCACAAAAGACATTCTCGTTGGAGGTATCCCTCCCAGGTACTACATCTGGGGTTGGCAAAATATGGTCAATGGGCCAGATCTAGCCCACAGAAGGACTTTGTTTGGCCTACAGCAGGTCCCTCAGTTCTGCCCGGCCCAGGCACTGTCACAGCATGTCCTGCCACCCTTTGGGCATGCAGCAGGACTGGAGCAGCTCCACAGTTGGGCTGGCTTTCTAGGCAGACCGGGTGGCAGCAGCTTCTTCCATTTGCTGCTGCTGCTGGCCCTTGCCCCACGGTACCAGCGGGGACCTGCAGCCCAGCCCTGACTCAGTGCCCACACCTGCTCCAGACTCACCTGCTCATGCTAAACAGTACCAGCAGCCGTGCCCACCAGGCAAAAAACTGCTGTTCAGCACGAGCGAAAAGCAGCCCCCCCCTTGCTGCTGCTTAGCACTCCTTGCTACAGATGCCCAGAGCTCACGCTGAGCTGCCCTGCGGCTTCCTCTGTGCTGCCACCACTGCTCCACAGGGAAGCCTGGAGGCAGTGGCAATGGCAGTGGAGCCACAGGTCAGCCCTGCACAGGCTCCAGGTGGCTACAGCAGGGAGCGCTGGGCAGCAGCAAGGGGTAAGGGCTGCTTTTCCTCCATGCCAAGCAGCAGTTTCTGCCTGGCAGGCAAGTGCTACTGCTGCCACTGGTTAGCATGAGCAAGCAAGCACCAGAGCAGATGCAGGGTGCACTGGGTTGGGGCTGTGGAGTGGTTCTCCACCAGTACTGCGGGGCTGGGACCAACTGTGGCAGCAGATGAAAAAAGCTGCCACCTACTGCCTAGAAAGGTAATCCAGCTACAGGACTGGGGCTGCATGCTGCTGGCAGTGGAAGGGAAGCCCCATACACACCCCACCATACCTACAAACCCTCCCCCGCAAACTCCACAACACCACTCTTCCGCACCACACACACACATCCCATAAACACTGTCCACCCACATCCTCCCCAACAAACCCCACACTCCCCCCCCCCACACCTCTGGGAGAAGCCCCACTCACTGTTATGTGCACACACCCCACAATACACACGCACACACACCCCCACACACACTCCAAGCCACTCCCCATCCACACAACCCACAAACCCCATGCCATCCACACACACACACACACACACACACACACACACACACACACACACACAGAGTCCCCCACAAACCTAATACCCACGCACCCATAACCCCCACCCCTCTACAGTCCCATAGTATACAAGAGTAAGACTTCATTTTGAGCTATTATGCAACCACCTCTATACATATGATGCAACACACACACACACACACACACACACACACACACACACACACACATCAGGACAAAAATATTTTAAATAAAATGAAAATGTGTCATTGTGGATGTTTGATTTTTAGTATATAATTTGTTCCCCCCTGACACAAGGTCCAAGATGGCAAACTCCCTTCCCAAATGAGTACTTCTGGGATGAGGGGAGGTACTTCCAGTCCCAAGATGGCAACCAGGGGATGGGGCACCTGTCAAAAAAAATACTATGTGAAGTAAATGAGCATGCATATTCAGCAAGTATTGATGAAACATATGTAATCTTGTCAGTTTCAAAATGTGCTTTGGAGAAAAAAGTCATGCAAGGACCATTTGGATGAAGCAAGGTTTTGTAAGTTAGCACGTAGCAAAAGCACTAACCAATTTTTAATAACTGTTATGTTGACATGACACAAACAAGAAAGAAACTAAAATCTAACAACTTGTTAACAAGGAATTAAAATAAGACATCTATTCTAAGAAAGTGTAATCTAAGACAAAAATTTATGAAGTCCTGTCAATAGGGCTGTTTAAATAGAAAACAGTAACAGACTCAGATGAGTTACTGTTGACTTTGGAAATGCACAGAAATAGTTATGAATTTATTTTCCATGGCAGAAAATTGTTTCCATAGAGATTTTCAGTCAGACATTATTACCCCAAATTCCCTCACAATCTTCAAAAAGAGCACAGTGTAAAATCACTAAAATCAGTATGCACACCCAACTCACTCTGCAGAAAAGTACTGAAAAATCCAGAAATTTTTGGTAGGTTAATATTAAGCAGATCAGCAAAGCTGATCATTCAGCCTTGTAGTGCACCACCTCTTTTTTAATCATTTATATTTAAGAGTACTTTGATTCTGGTATCCCACATATTTAAATTTTAATTGGGGCTTCAACCTGTCAACAAACAGGAATTTCTGGTTTGCTTCTGAGTACTCTGTGTAAAGGACTTCATGAATATGACAAGCAAAGAATTACAGTTTACTGTGTGCATTTACAGTTTCTGAATCAACCAAAGGCAAACAAGGTTCTTTAAGTAAATGTGATAACTTTTATTAGACCAACTAAGTAGTTGGAAAAAAGTTCTTTGTAAGCTTTTCGGCACAAGCAGCCTTATTCCACAGGAAGTCTCTTTAGCCACAGACTCCCTATGCCTAAAGAAGGGTGCCTGTACCCAAAAGCTTGCAAAGAACTTTTTTTCCAAATACTCAGTTGATCTAATAAAAAAAAAAAAAAAAACAACAAAAAAAAAACCACACCTACCCAAAGAACTTTACCTGTCTACACCCTTAGACCAACACTGCTACAACCAAAACCCTTTTTTAAAACCTGCTCTGACTAAAGACTGCTGCCGTCATAGGTTAATTAGACTAGTTAGCCACCTTCTTCTCCTAAGAGCTATGCTGAACCACTGCGAGGGCAAACAAATGTGGTTTAGAAGAACTAACTACATGGATGCAACAGCAGTAAAAAAAAGTCTAATTAGAAGTCAGTCTAATAAAATGCTTTGTGCAACATCTCAATTTATTTGCTTCTGCAGACTGGCCAAAGCTACACAATCAAAACAATTTTTGTCTGGAAATGAAGCTTGTTGGGGTGCAACTCATTTTCCTAACTGCAGAATTGAGAGCAATGTTTTATTTTTGTTAAGGATAAACATTCCACAACATGCTTTTCCAGTGACTCAAAGTTAAAACTCCTTTTGTCTTTTCTCAGCCTCCAAAAGATCTTGTTGTCCATATGGGCATTATTGTATTGGTTTTCAATTCCAACAGGAAGACAAGCCTACAATAATATTAAAAGCCAAGCTTTTGGAGTGCTTATAAGGAAGCAGTGAAGTCAGTGTTGCTTTCCCCCCCCCTTATCCAAGCCCTTCTATTAATGAAGGATTTTTGGTATCTTTCTTCACAAACTTCTAAATGACATAACCTGCAGAATACTGAACCTAACTCGTTATATCTTTCTTAACTGCTGATGTTCAGAGAGAGGTTCTTTCACTCTGATAGAAAAAAAATCAAAGGACCAACATCCAGATGTAATCCCCAGTGAAGTTCCTCACACATGCATGCTCAAATTGATCTTTTCTGCTTAATTTTTCACATTTAGTATTAAATCATCAATTGCTGCCATTTCTTTTACAATTTCAGATTTCACTCTTGCATATGTAGTGCTTTGCTGTCAGACAGCTACCCCAATAGGTCACAGGCAATTATTAGGCCAGCCGTTATTGTCAGATCTTTTCTATTCTCCTTAGAATCATAGAATTACACACAGAAAAGTATTGTGTTCCACTAGATGGCATCATTATTTGTTGATCCAAAGACAGTACATGAGATATTACTGATAGGTGATTGCTAATGGAAGTAATACAGATTGCTTCCTTTTTGCTTTACTCCATTGCTATTTCTAAGTATCCCCCTTAACATCTAGATACAGAAAATAAATGGGATTTGTGTGGTAAAATAGAGAAACTATTGTTTATTCATAGCAGTTTTCCATCATCAGTTCACTTATTCAGAATCTATGTACGCTCCTCACTTCGGACTAACAGACAGCAGCCCCCAAAAGGAATTTGAGATTTCTTATGCCATATTATCCCATCCTTACCTCCACGATGACTTCTATAATTAGTTAAAGATTAGCAGGAAGATGTCTGATCACCTGGACTCCAGGAGCTGACACTAAGACTGTATCCAGACTACGCTTTGTTTCAGCTTTGAACTTCATCAGATTTATAAGGAAGGGAAGGGAACCCAAATGCCCAAAAGCTTTTCCAACAGCTCTCCCAGCTATTAAGTTGGTTCAATATCACAAAGAATCCTGGACTCTTATACATCAGGTTTATAAATGTATCATCTCAACCAACACGTTACATTAAAAAAGGTTTTTACTTGTTATTTACTGCTTTAATGAAATATTAGATCAAAAGGTTAAGTGAAGGTGGATTTATAAAATGGGTACGAAATGGATTTGAATGGACAATTTAGTGATTATACGATTTTACTTTAGGTGACAAATGTTCTACTTAGGGCAGCAGGGAGGACAGTCAAATGTTTCTCGATACTGGCAAAGAACGGGTAAAATACTTGGTGCTTGTCCTTGAGAAGGTATCTTGTGAGTCTGGTTGTAGCCATCTTGATAGCTGCGGATAGATCTCTGCAGCAAGAAGAGCAGCTTAAGCACTAGTTACCAGGATATTAAAAGTTTTTAAGAGTGAAGTTTGGAATCTCAGTACTAACACCTACCACACTGCGATTCATAAGGCAGAAAGGCAAGTCACTATGCTAACCAGACCAATGACAGGCCCACAAAGATTACTGATTCAATAAGATGAACATACGGAAACTATTTTCTAAAGAACTGTTTTGCAACAGGCTGCAAGAAAACAGGGTTTTACATCTAACATATAATGTCTCATAAATATAAACCTTAAATCAACATGTGCCAGCCGTACCAAAGTCCTTCAAAGAAATGTTACAGGACTGGAGAACCATTTTAGCAATCTATGCACATACTTGGCCGTGCAAAGGATGCCTGCTAGCTTTTCAGCTTCCCAAATGCACTACAATAGCCAACTAGCAACAAACTAAGAGATGACAGACCCACTGTGGGACCCTAGCCCTCTACAACAGGTTCTCCATAAGCAAGCTAAGGGCTCTACAAACCACAAGAAAAAAGTCAAAATCACTCCACCAAACATTCTGATTAGCTTAGGAATTTGTACGAACGACATCCCGATTATGTGAAACAAAGAAAATATGGTGAAGGGAATTTACGACTAGTAAATAAAACAGCTTTGTTCTAGTAAAAGATATTGGACAGTGTAAAAATAGTCTGACTTAGACCATGGATGCACAAATCATTTATACCAGTGTAAAAAAAAGCAGGTGCATAACAGGCAACTCTACACCTGTGGAACTTAATTCCAGTGTAGAATTACCCCAGGAGAATCAGGGGTAAAACTACACTAATGTTAGTGTTGCGTGTTGGCAGCTTTTCCTACTGTTGCCGTTTGCCCAAGGCTCCCTGCCATAAAGTGCAGATAGTAGCCTACTACAGGTATCTACCTTAAAACACCATTTGTTTGCCTGCTCCAGATCCCAATGTCATTTACATCAGTGCAAAGAACCAATCTAAATTATACCAGTGTGTGTCAGAAAAGGTAAGGAATTACTAAAACGAACACAGCAAAGCATCCTGCACTTAAGATCAGCTTTCTCTCCCTTTGCTGGATAGAAATTGATTAACTGTTTTCTAAGAGTATCCATGTGAAGCTCAAATCTACTAAGAAAGCCTGTAGGTATTTTCTTGGCCTGGTGCATGAAGGGGATTGATAGAAAACATTATTTCTCCATGAGGTGAATTAAACTTATTACCACAACACTGCTCACTAAGGAGGGTGGAAGACACATGGTGTTTATGGCAGACATGCAACGGAGCTAACAAAGCTATTCTGACTGCCCTCAGCTCATGAAGATAAATGCTGAACCCCTTTTCCATGTCAAGCAAAAGACTCTGTATTAATTAATTGCCAACATGACCTTCCCCATCCCTTTAAACTTGAATTTCTCTCTCTAATAATTCAAATCCTACCAGTTCCTGAAAAATGGAGGCCATGGGAAGAATCTTCTTTTCTTTACCAACAAAAGAAGTAATTGTTAGCTCAGGGAAGGGAAGTTATTACCTAACTTTATTTTTTTCCCCTTTCCCAATTATGATCTCCAGGATCAAGAGTAACTGGAGATATGCAAGATGTACTTTTCCTGATGTAAACAGCTAACTAAGAATCCATCAAGCCTAAAGGCTCCTTGGGGTTTCCTGGCTGTGAATCTTTCCTGACAATGTCTCTCACAAACATCTACCCTGTCACCAAAAAGTCTTGAAGCTTTAAAAAGAAGTTTCATTATCTACTTTTTGTTTTGTCTGAAATGACCACTAGTCAATATTACCGACAGAAAATTTGCCTAGTCAGAAGCAAATAAACCGAGGCATTTGTGGCCACAGTAATGGCATTTTGGGGCCATATTGTAACAAGCAATCTGGTTCCTGAAAACATTACTACTCTCTTGGGACAGTGGCTAATAGCTGGTCATGCAAATGAATCTTAAACAGTCAGTCAGTCAGTCACTGCCAAGCTATAGGAAGCATGCTTAAAGGGCAGCACAAAGATTTGTTTATACAGAACTAGAAGCATTTTTAGTGTATGAGGCAATTGCTACAGCAATTTCAGGCACACAGCTAAGCATTCTGGGTATCAGAAAGAAGCATATACTTATTATTGTACTAATTAGTACAAAAGAACATTGAGTACTTGAAAGCAAGCAGACCATGTTGCTCTTCTGATAATTTCTTTTCAGGATTCGAAGGCTTTGTAAGATTCTTTATTTTTCCTAATGCCCAGCAGCAGGCTTGAGTGAAAGTATATAAATCAAAACATATTTGGAAGGAATGAGTGAAATTTCAAATAATCAACGGGCTCGTGGTTTTGCAGACTTTTTTAGTACTGCCATTTTTAAAACATTCCACACGAGCAGATCAGGAAAAAAAAACATGCATCTAAACCACATCTGGCCCCAAGTAAAAAAACTAAACAAAAGCAAAAGTCACAGCACTAGTGTTACATTGCAGGCAATTCAAAAGTTATGCACTGCTCGTTAGGTATACAAATAAACCTGGCATGGCCTATCAAGGGAATAAGTTCCATATGTTTGTACTTACTGTTCTCTGCTCTAAACAGGTCCCCTTAAAACGAACAATTGCTTATTGTCTGTAAGATAAGCCCTAGAACAGGTGTGGTGATCAAATCAAGCTTGCTCGTAACTGAAGTCCTCTTAGTTTCAATCATTTCATTTGAAATTGTAGGAGAAATTTCTCTCATGTATATGGAGTAACTCATGTCAGAAGTCAATAAAGTGATACAAGGATAAATTCAGTCCCCTGCTTCATCTTTCCGTGCTATCTAATGTTATAGCAGCCTGACATTTAATAAAATAGAAAATTCCTTAACAAATAGCAAACTGTAAATCCTTATAGTAGGCACACATGTAAAACAAAAACATAACACAATATTTCAATAATGACTTTAATCAAAAATGTAAAATGGATAAAATTTTAGGAACCCAAAGCTCATGACACCCTTTCAACTATGTTTCAAACTAGAGCTGGCTGAAGTTAAAAAAAAAAAAAAGGGGGGGGGGGGTTTGAAACAAGAACAGTAATAGCGTAGTAGACTGCAACAGGCATGCTCATATACAGACAGACAGTAGGATGCACCTGTACCTTATATTTACAGTCATGTATTTTTTCTGCAGCCTACTGAAGGGCGTCTCTTCACATTTCAGTTCTACGGAGTTTAGAGAGCACGGCCTCACAAATCCACATGCTCTAGAGCAGTAATGTCCAATCTTTTTCCCCTGTGGGTCACACAGACAGTACCTGGTTCACTTGCATGATGAATCTGGCTGGTGGGCCCTATACAGCACATGGGAGGGAAGTCCATCCTAATCCACTGGGGGGAGGGGACGCACACTTGAGGGAGAGGGGAAAAGGGTCTAGCTTGGCCCCAATCCAACTGTGTAGGGCTTGGAAATTTGGCAGCAGGAGAAGGGGTAGAAGTATTAATTACCACTGCTTCCCCGCTGCCAAATTTCCTGACCTGTGCAGGTCGGATGCAATGGCTCCACAGGCTGGATTTGGTCCAGAGGCAAAGCACTTCTGTTCCAGAGGGAAAGGATTCCTTCAGATCTGTTATTAAGTCAGTCAACATGGACAGTTCCTGCTTTAAAACCGTCTCCCCTCCATTTATCCTGCCAGGTCAACAGAACTTGTATTGCCACTGGCTAAGCCCCACTGCAGATGTTCAATAAAAGCCACAAGAGACCCTGAAGAAACAACTAGCACACTGAGCTGCATCAGTTCCCTGAAATCTGTACATGAAAAGCCATGGCGGTGCTTACTGGGAACTATGCAAAGGATGACACTAAAGAATGAAGTAACTTTCTTGATTTTTTTTCTTCACATTTCTACATAGATAGGTTTTCAGGACTGGTGCTGATAGGGGCCACCTGTAATTATGGCAAGAGTTATAAAAAAGAAAACAAGCTTGTGAGTTTTAAGTGCAAGTCTTCTAAAATGAAAATGTCTTATTTCACTAAAAAAATCCAAATAGCTGGACGTTTTTTCCCCCACTCAAGTAAATTATGCATGAAAATATATGTAGACCAGTTGTGCTTGAGAAAGTTTTGAGAAAGTTTTAACAGCCACCCTTGAAAACAAGAAATGAGAATTTAACACAGACATGTTGGTATTTTTTACCATAGCAGTGAGAATCACATCATTACAGTACGTTTAATCTAAGGAAAATAAATACTGGAGAAAAAAAAAAAAAAAAAAAACTCTCATGAGAAGCAAATTCAATTCAGATAAATTCTTGTTTTCAGTAGCATTATTGTTCAAGAACTTGGCAATACTGGTAAAACTGGTTTTCATATACCTACATCAAAAATTAATAAAAGCAACTAAATTGCCAACCACCACTGTATTTTAGATCATTTTTCCTATATTTTCAATAATTATGGAAAAAAGATTACATTATATAAGTTTATAATCATTAATATAGTCTAGAAATGCCATCCAATATTTTTAACAGTAGATTTCAAATATCAGCTTAAACATGCGAGGATTTAGAAAAGTTTTGAGAAACAAAGGAACTTGTAAACCTGTTAATGTCCTGTGTCCTATTTATACAATTTAATACAGAAAAACAGTACAGAAATCTGATGAATAAAAATTTCACAGGAATAAATCCAGACCATAAAATAGCCATTACAAAAAGAATCAGTGATTTAAACAGTACATGTGTAAATTCTTGAAACAGCAGACAGGCACTCCACAACTGAACCTGAATTCCTCTTGACCCTGAAGGATTGGGATTCATCTAGACTGACAAGAACACAAGAAATTCAACCAGGCTTTTTTTTTCGCCACTTAAACGTATTAAACTTTGAAAAAGGTGATCAAAGTAATAAGCAATTTTAGTGCAAAAAGTCAAAGCAGCATTTTCCACAACAAAAAGTAATACTGCTTTAGTTGTTTACTGCACTTCCAAGTGGTCAAAACACAGAATATGGAATGTCTGTTGGCCTCCCTCTTTTAAAAATGAGCAATACGTCTTAAAAGTTGCCTCTGAACAAAGAGAATGATTCTACTGATGTCTAGACATGTGCTTACTCGATAGCAATCTATTAGTCAAACAGAGAAACAGGAAATATTTTGGCTTGTCAGAAAGCCTGAAAGACTGTGGCTTGTTGAGAAAACTGACAAACCTATTTTGGCTTGCTGGAAGCTTGAAAGGGAGCCATTTGTTAGAACTGTTTTTCCACCTGTAACTTATCCTAGCTCCTGGAAACTTCTAACAGCTCTCATCACTCTGGTACAACACAGAAGAACTTGTAAAATATATGGATAGCAAAGCTGGAATTTTAAAAACTGTCAATTTTTTTAATTGAAAATAGAGAAATTTGTGTATTGAGAAACGAATATTTAATGAGTTAAAATTCAGCACAAGAAAGTTTTGAAAAGAAAGCTATGTATACAGGGATTTACTGGTCTGATCTAGAGATGCATCAATCCAATGGTCCGATATCAGATCGACACCGATATAAAGAAAACTTACTATATCAAAAATTCAGCCATATCGGGCTGATAATTTAGCCGATAAATGGCCCGTGCATGCATCAAGGTCCCTGCGGTGACAGTGGCATGGGGCTGAGGCCGGGGCAAGCGCTGTTCAGCCAAGGCAGGACAGGCATGGGACAGAGCTGCGGCTCATCTGGGGGGGGCAGCAGTGGCCTGCTCCAACCCACACAGATCTGGAAAGACATGCCGCACCCGGCACACCCACACCCTCCTGGACAAGCAGTGGGAGCAGCAACAGGAGCCACTGAACGAGCAGGTGAGTGCCAGACAAACCACCAGACCAGCAGCTCCTAGCTGAGCAACATGCAGTGGCAGGAGCTACTCGCCCCTTCTAGTGCCCCCGAACAAGTTGTGGCTCCATCCTGTGCCTGCCCCACCTGGGCAGCGCTTGCCACAGCCCCCAACCCAGCCCCACGCCTCCCTCACTGCAGGGGCCTTGATCTGCACCCCCCCATACCCCTTCCCTCCCTCCTCCCCTTCCACAAAACCAGGCTTACCAGCTGGAGGCAACTCTCCATGCTGCCGGGCTGGTACTGGAAATTGGATCAGTTTTGGCCAATATGCCTCCTTAAAAATTCGCTATTGGTATCACCTGCAAAAAAATCTCTATTGGTGCACAGACTCATTAGATATTCAACAGGATCATTTTATGGGCAGAACTATTTTAGTATCAAATAGGGAGACTGTTTATGATGGACTTTGGAATCTACCCTAGAGAATCTTATTTGGAGACCCAGATACCTAAGACCATTAATTACTTTGAGATAGGAGGTCACTTTAGCTGAGCACAGGCCTCCTACAACTTGACCTGTACTACCACCATGACCACTGCAGCCCCAGCTACAACTCCCCTCCCCAGCGACATGCCAGGCAGTGAGTGGCCAAGTTGAGGACACTTGGGAAACAAGGAGTGGGCATGGGCCAGGTCTAGAAGCCAGGAAGTCAATCCAAGGAGCCCAGTCAGGAAACCAGAGGGCCAGCCAGGTAACCCAAGCTGGGTATGCAGGAGATCAAGCCAAGAGTTGGATTAGAATGCTGAAGGGTCAAGCAAAACATGAAGTAGAAGGATGAGCCAGGTTGGTAGCCAAGGTATCAGTCAGAGCCAGCAGAGGCACAAGCCAGAAGCAAAATGGTCTAGGCAGGGATTGAAGGCAGTTCCCCAGATACTACTTCTGGGTCAGGGGTTTTTATAGGAAAGGGGAAAGGGTAAGCTGACTGTGGCGAGCCACTCTGGTGGCAAGAAATGGACAGGCAGTTAGGCCCTGATGGAAGGTTCTCACCACCTGTGTCCCACCTACACGCTCTGCTGGGGAGGTGACAGACTGGGATAAGCAGATGCACTGGGCAGGCCACGGCCCTAGGTTCGAGGCTATGACGTGATACCCAGCCCTTCTCAGTCAAAGCTCTACACTGCTGAAATGCCAGTGAAGACCCCAAGCTCTGCAAGCCAGATTTGGCCAGCAGGCTGTAGGTTGCCAACCCCTGATTTGAAAGTGTTACACAAACTGATCAATCCTGATGCAATGCTGGGGTTATTAAAGACCAGGAGAGAGATGGGAGGCAAAATAAGAGCAGTGAAGTTCTGCGGCTCCTGATCCTTGCAGTGTTTGTTAGCAAGAAACAAAAACATAATTCTTTGCTTTGTGTTGCTGAATTTACACCCTGGATCTGTTTGAGTCGGAAACTGAGTTTAGAGGGGTTTAGATTATCTTTTTAATACTGATCAATGAATTATACTCTTTAGTTTGGCTTTAAAGTAAGGAAACACCAAATCTGACTCAGAGAGAACATTGTTTTGACAGTCCGTGGTTTAGAGGTTAACAGAATCAACAAGTTTCCATACAGCCTTGAAGAGTAAAGCTAGCTGACATTACTTTATTCTAAAATGCTGCCCTCCACTATCAGTCTCCAGTTATCTTTTCTATCAGTTTGTCCTTATGGGTGATGGGGATTCTCAAATGACCTGTAAAAGACAAAAAAAGATAAGAGATAGCAAAAGGACTAGTGATGGAAAAAACGATGCTATATCAGATGCACTGTGAAAGAGATAACATCAAATATCAAGACAGAGACAGACTTTAAGAAAGTTCACTTACCCACCCATATCAGAGCATCTGCAAAGGCGTACTGAATATTCCAAGCAACTTATAGGTTGATGAACCTTGCTTACCTCAATTCTTACTATTTAGGGGTTTCCTAAAAGAGAAGAACTGTTTACTCATACTTCAGACAAAAAATGATGCAAACCCAAAATGACCTCTCTATCAGTACATAAATGGAAGAAATAAGACCAATAGACTCATTTGCTTCTTTTTAACCAAATACACTGCTCAATTACATGAGGAGCAAAGACATCTCTGAGTTGCAACTTACATGATAAACACTTGTTCTTCATATGTAACAAAGGCCAGTGGGAATCTAGCTAGTCTACTGCAGGATGAAAAATCAACTTCTCTATAAGAAAACTTTTAAGGAGAAAAATATATCTTAGCTGTCTTTCAGCCATATGAGTTATGAGAAAATCTACTAGATGTACTCCTAGATGTCAATAATCAGAAGCTCCTAGTTCAGTTTCACCTGGTGTGCTAAAGAATCACACCCACCTACTGGCTACATTAAAAATAACAACAAAACAAAAAATGAACCCAGTTCTGGTCTCCACATCTCAAACAGGATGTAGTAGAACAGGAAAAGGTAAAGAGAAAGGCAGTTAAGATGATCAGGGGTATGGAAACAGCTGCCATACTAAGAGAAACTAAAAAGGCTAAGACTCTTCACTTTGGAAAGGAGAAGGTTAAGGGGACATATGAAAGAGGTTTATAAAATCATGAAAGGTGTAGACCAAGTGAACATGGAACTGTTAATCACCAAGTCCCATAATATTACAACAACTAGAGAACAACCACTAAAATTTGCAGAAGATAGGTTTAATATTAACAAGAGATTTTTTTATGCAGTCCATAGTTAACTTGTGGAATTCATTGCCACAGGGAGGTGTGGGAGGCAGATAACACAGCCAGGTTCAAAAATGGACTAGAAATATTAATGGATAGTAGATCTATTAACAGCTATCAAATGGGATGGTTGACAGTTTTTTTTCTTTGGCTTCTCTAAACCAATAATGGTAGATGCCAGGGAGGATAATGAAGAGGGGATAAGTGACTCGAGATCAGTGGAGCTCAACCTTTTGGCCCTGTAGGCCAAATAACTGGCATGGGGCTGGTCTGTGGACCAGATAAAAACTCATACCTCATAAACTGGCCTTCCACCTGGATTCAACCTATGCTACCTCTGCCTGGCCTCATGTGCCAGGATCAGCCTGCCCTGTGCACAAGATCTCACAAAAGGCCAGATGACAAGACACCAGGGACCAGACATGGCTTGTAGGCCAAGGGTTCAGCACCCCTGCTCTAGACATATTCATGTCAATGTTCTCCCACTAAAGCATGTAGTCTTGCTGTTGTCAAAGATAGGATACTGGGCTAGACAGACAACTGGTCTGATTCAGTGTAGTACTACTTATGTTCTTATGTCTTTAGAACCTAAGCAAGCAATACTATTGATTTTCTCACACACAAAAAAACCACAATTTTTTCCCACCCCCCGCAAAAATCAGCTACTAGAAATTGCGGTGCACACTGTATGTGAGAAATATGGTAAGAGTAGCTTCTTGGAACTTAAGCGCAAGTAAAAATCTGCATGCTACTGACAAGAAGCAAAGCAATAAGCAGGCTCTGCTCTCTAGCTGCTCCTATTAACTGAAAGATCTTTTCCCCTTCATTCTACCTTTCAAAACAAGGTTTGCATTATATTCTGGGGTATGATATGTGAGAAAATACGGTGTTCTTCTAACAATACATCCATTCAAAGCTATCCAACAGAAGGGTAGTACTTGCGAATACAGCACTATGATAACACAGTGCCAAGAGTGAATTGAAAAAATGCTAGAAGAGCTTGCATCTTCAACCAAAGATTTGGAGTCACATTCTTGTGCAAGTCAAAAAAACAACAAAGACAATGGAAAATTTGGTTCAGAAATTGTGGCCCCACATTTCAGAAATACTGCTACAGGAAAAATGCTCTATTAAATGAGCTTCCTGCACTAACCCCTTTCACCAAGAACAAGGTAACAGAAATCTCCATCACCAGTCTGGGTGCTCAAGTCTTCCTCCTCCCTCTTCCCCACAATTGCCTTTTTCCTCCAAAAATAGGGAGGAAGGCATGCAGCATACATCTTCTGTTGTAGCTGTTGTCTTTCTGCTTTTGCTTCTCTACCTTTGTCTTTGCTGATTTCCAGCATAAAACTACTAGGTGGAAACTGTTAACTTTGTAGTGATGCTCCTTTAAAATTTTACTTGGTATCAGATAACTGGTAGAAAAAGAAGAAAGACAGGTAGGACATCAGGTTAGGCAGTTACTGTCTTGCCTATTACAAGCCTGATACAGACTAAATCCATGAAAGATAAGGAGAATAATAGAAGTGGAAGGAACCTTGAGGGTCATGCAAGTCCAACCCCTTGCACACATGCAGACTTCACTAATCCTAAATCATTCCAGACAGATGTCTAAACAGCCTCTTTTTGAAAACTTTCAGTGAAGTATGTTCCTGAACTTCCTTAAGCAGCTTAAGGAAGTTCATGAACATTGTCCTGCTGTTCTTGCAGTTAAGAAGTTTTTAATATCTGATAAATCTGCTTTGCTGCAGTTTAAACCTGGGGTAAACAAGATTCAACCTCTGCGCTGGATTCGGGCCAAAGACCCATATCACCCACCCACTGGGCTCCCCAACTGGTCTGCAGAAATTCCACAGAAATTCAGCGGAGTACAATGCCCATTAAATCAACATTTCATTAGACCACAGGCTCTTTTATGAAAATAGAAACAATGCAAAAATGGAGTGAATATTTCTCATTAGTTTCAACAAATTCTCAGAATAAATGTTTAGAGTTTAAACTTAGGAATCATTTTCTTATGGGTATCAGCAGTGATCAACCATACCCAACTCTCAAGCTTAAAGCTTAAAAATGACTAAAAGAAGCTGCTACAGGATAAGTGACACGTAATTTTACGGAATTGGGAAAATAACCATGGTCTATTGTCCTGACAGAAATTATTGATTATCTTGACATATAATGATGATTAAACAAAGTTCTACAAAGGAGAAAAAAGTGTGAAGAAGCTACACACCAATATTTTTGATGTTGGGAAAGTTTGGAACAAGAAAAATAGGAACTTTGGATGGTCTGAACTGTCTTACACATCAAGAAATAAAATCTAAAATTTCTGTATCCCAGGCCTCCTCTACATACTGCATGTAATCACGCAATCACCAGGTTAATTACACAATTGTATTTAGATTAGCTACACGTGCAAATTAATTATCATACCATAAAAAGATCCAACCAGCTATAAAGTTAGCCCTGGAACATGTACAATAACTTTATAGCTGGTTTCTTTCCAGCTTTAATTTGCACGTGTAGCCAGGTCTCCTCCTGTGGCTGGGAGCCCCATCAGCTAATGGAACTCACAGCCGTGGGAGCTTTTCATCTGCCAGTGAAGGGGGAGACTGAGATAGCAATCCAGCAATAAGGTATAATAGGATCTGACACTGGATTCCATAATCATGCCTCCAACCATGCTCGTGTGGCATGGCAAGAGGCACAATTGTGAGGATCATGCATTAGATACTATCAAGACTTTACTTAAAGGTCTAAAAGGGCCCCAAGCAAAGAAGTGAGGAATTGTTATGTGTTTAATTTAAGAGGCTAAAGCATGAACTTTCTACATCATTCAGGTTGAAGCAATAATTACTGTCCCCTTTTGCCTCAACACACATGCCTTTCCTCCCCATATGTGAAACCTGCTCTAGGACAATGAAACCACACAGTAAATGAATTTAGCAGTCAATGTGCACAATGAAAAAAAATGGAGGCAGGTGCTGAGATTGCAAATGACTCCTTCCACACAGTTTTTAGTCATCAATGTGCTGCCTCCTTCCCTCAGAACTGATGAAGAAAGCTTTGCATTCAAACACTTCTCTTCTCTAAACTCTACCACAGCCATGCAGTTGATCCAATAAAAGATATCCCCTGCAACAATCCTTGCCTCTGGCAAATGGAGACATCTACCTCTTAATAGTAACTATGCCTCTTGAAGATAAGATTATAATACTCAGAAGGGACATAATATTGCTGTTCTGTCTGAATGGAAAGACAACGCTCCTCCCAGAAGCCCCAGGGAAATTTTGCAATCTGAATGATGCATTTAGGCTTCTCTATGAAGACTCAGCCTTGCTTAAGCTTGTTCTCTCAAAATACTTGTGTAATACGTAACTGAAGGTTTGCTCTTTTAATCATGTTCAAAGAGCCACACTCAAAAAGCAGTGGGAGACAACCTTTTCAGCAAGCATGGCATAATTTAGCCCTATACCCGCCCCAGCAACCACTCCAGTCCCTTTTCTTTGCCTGATATGGTGCTCTGCTTTCTGCTCCCTGCCCTGTATGCCACAGTGCCGCCTGTCCCCCCACTCAATCTGCCGCATGCCACACACACAGGCTGCTTGTGCCACCTGAGATACCCATGTTCCAGATTGACCGCACCTGTTTTAAAATATACTTAAAAGAGGCAGCAACACTTATAAACACCAGGAGGTACAACTGAATAGTAAACATTAGACTAATGTGCTGCTTCTTATTTAAAAGACTGGATAAAAATGAATCTTATTCTACATTAAAAGTTACCAAAGCAGTCAAAATTGGGTTACTACTATGTTTTTAACTCTTTGTTACAAAGTGAAACTCTGTAAAACATCAATAAGCCATAAAATGTAAAAATGTATTATAGGAAAGGTGTTAAAAAAAACCCTCCAATTTTCAATTTGCTTTGAAAATGATAAGTAAATGACAGACTCCTGATTGCTGAAATACCTAAATCAATTTTAAATTAGCTCTGAAATAAGTAAATGAGAACTGGATAAAATTATTTCCTTTTTCCAGCATTTATTTATGCTGTAGTCTCTTTAACGGCAGACATTAACAGGCAATCAAAAAGGAAAATTCTCATAAGCAAAGTAAAAACTGAAATGTAAATAGTGTTGCAACACTGAATAGTGGGGTATTGGTTATAACCATGTTGATCTAAGGACACAGACAAAATTATTTCGGTGATCTCCTTTATTAGGCCAACTAAATAGTTAGAACACTTGTTCTTTACAAGCTTTCAGATACAAACACCCTTCTTTAGGCATAAGAAGAGTCTCCTGGTATGTGTGTGTACCTTCCTGGGTGGAACAGTACCTTATAAACCAATATGCAAAATGAAGAGCTGTGATATTAAATAGCCTAGAGAAGCTTTCAATACAATATTATCACACGGTGACTGTGTCACTTTCTTACTGTTTAACAATATACCCCCCACAAGCAGTTTTGCAATTGCCTTGTAGTATAAACAGACCTGAGCAAGTGATGCAGAATGTTCGTGTGCCTCACTAACACAGATAGGAAACACCCTTTATTTATTTATTCTATATAACTACATCTAGACAAACAGACAGACAGACACTTCTTTTCTCTCTAAACTGCTGAGTAGGAGTTGACTTGAAGTTTCTACAGATCTTAATCCTTTCCACATAAGCTGTTACGGGCCTTACAAAATTACACACTTTTGAGTAACTTTTGGGTTGTTCTGTAAGTGAAACAAGAGGAATCTAACATTTTAGTTAATCGAGAGCATTAACAGAGCACCTACTAGAAATTAAGGCAAGTTCAGAATACAAGATGAACTAACCCACTAGCACGTTTACATACGTATTCCTCACTTACATTTTGATAAAGAAACTTTGATTGGAAAAAACAAAATGGAAATAGTTCCCAAGATTTTAAAAAGAATATCAATTTCACTTTCAAAACTGATATGAAGACCCATGAAATATTCCAAATACTTACTCTATTTTGAAAACGAAGGTCCTGAAACTACACGCACCTGGATTCAAAGCAAAGACATTGAATCATCGAACGTTAGGGTTGAAAGGGACGTCAGGAGATTATCTAGTCCATGCCCCCAGCTCAAAGTAGGACCATCCCCAACTAAATTCTCTTAGTCAAGGCCTTGTCCAGCCGGGTCTTAAAAACCTCCAAGGGTGGAGATTTCAAGACCTCTCTGCATAACCTGTTCCAGCGCTTTACTATGCTCCTTGTGAAAGTTGCTTCTAATATCTAATCTAAACTTTCCTTGCCGCAATATGAGACTGTTTCTCCTTGTTCTGTCATCTGCCACCACTGAGAACAGCCTAGTTCCATCCTCTTTGGAACCACCCTTCAGGTAGTAGAAGGCTACTATTAAATCCCACCTTGTTCTTCTCTTCTCCAGACTAACTAAACCCAGTTTCCTCAGCCTCTCATCATAAGTCATGTGCCCTAGACCCCTAACCATTGTCAATGCTCTCCACTGGACTCTGTCCAATTTGTTCACGTCGTTTCTATAGTTGGGGTGGCAAAACTGGACACAGTACTCCCTATGTGATTTCACCAATAAAAACAAAGGGGAATAATCACTTCCCTTGACCTACTAAATCTTTTCTTGATATCATGTATTCACTGACACAAGAATATTAGGACAATAAACTCTGAACTTATAAAATAAACCAATAAAATGAAAAACAACGATTAGTATACTTCTTCCACAATTTCTGTATTGAACTTCTGAACAATTCATCTTGGAAGAGGGCAGGTAAAAGTCTACACTTTAATTATATACTGTACGATAAAAAAAGTATGAAAGATCTATTATATAATATTAGGAATAAGAGATCTAGTCCTTCCTTAATCTGGTTGATAGATAATTTACATTTCTTACACTATTTTCATTTGAGGACCTCAGAATAAACTTTTATTATTATTATTATTATTATTATTATTATTAATCTATCAATTGCATAATTAAAGAAAGGCATAAGGAAATGCAATGCTACAAACCAAAACATTCACTCAGGTAAGAAAGACTGGTTGCTGATGCAATACCGTACAGGTTTATTACTGCAAACAGATAAGCATCTGAGGCAAAGCATGACATTTTGATACAATATAATTTACAGAGTTTCTGATTTAATCCCATGATTTGATAATGATTATGTTTGCACCCATCTACTCAGATATCAGTTTCTATAAAAATGTAGATCTGCAGATAAAAACAACACCACTCCCCCCACCCCCAAAAAAACCCAACAGTCAATGTCTATTTCACCAGGAGTAAACTATTTCTTCATGGAGTGCTGTTGTACTACTTGGTTTAGATAAACTGTTTAAATTCCTGTCTATTCTGATTTATACAGCTGCTTCTTAAAGTGTCATCTTTAAAGATACAGTAGTGTGAGGCTGATGTTGTAGCCATTATGGTCCAGAAAAAATATGCAAGGGGCAAAGATTTCTTAGGGTGATATCTTTTATTGGAACAACAGTGTAGCTAGGCTAAAGTTAGACAAGCTTTTGAAAGGTAAATTTGGTAATAAACATTCAGAAGCTGGTTGGACACTTAAGAACCAAAGTCTAAACATTGATATTGGATTTACAGCCCATTATAAATGTATCCAACTCTCGAATACTCTCTACACAAGGGTCAGAACTGACCCAACCCTCCCCCCACCACACACAACTACTCAGATTCTTTCCTTTTGCTATTTGTGTATCTGCCACACCTGATACTTTCTTTTAGCCCCTCCCCTATGCTGTGCTTAACTTGCTGAGGCAAAATGTCTGTTCAAGAGCTTGTCTAACTTTATCCCAACTACATAGTTGGTCCAATAAACAGTATCGAAATTCTTTCAAGATGACTTCTTAAAGCAGGAGTCAGCAACTTACAGCCCACAGGCCAGATCTGGCCCATGGGCCAGGGGGTTTCAGCAGCATATTTCCCTGTGCCACCGCAAGGAATAGCACCAGCAGCAGCTCGGTCCTAGCACCCACCATCTCTGACCCAAACAGGTCAACCCGGCTCACAGCCTTAAAAGTTTGCAAACTGCTCTCCGAAAGCATTTATGTCTAGCTTCGATCATTAGAAGATTTTTACAACTCTCAAGTCCTTTTCCATAGTCAACTCAACTTTTAAGTCTAGCATGTCTTGCAAGTAAAAATGGCAGGTCTTTGTGAGACTGCCCTGTTGTGGTGCAGGTTACTTATAGATGTATGTTTACCTGGTTACTCAGGACCTTGTTACACTTTACACTGAGTCGTGCAAATGTTTATTGGTGCTAGCGCTATCTGAAGTTTGGAGCAGTTGTACTTCAGGCCAGGAGGGATCTGGAAGACTAAAAGGTAAGAATCTGCCCCATCTCCAGGCCCCTAGACTCCCCCAGTTCCTCCCCCTGCTTACTTGTGGCTGTCCATGTTGTCTATCCCAGGGGAACAGGCAAGGAAAGGTTAACTTACCTGCTTAGTCACTACCGCTGCTCTTCTCTGGTCTGAGCTTGCCTAGACAGCAGTGGCAGCAATAGTGATGGCAACAGCTGGCTGTCAGGTTAACCCTTTCCAGCATCACCAGCCACAAGTAAAAGGGGTGGGGGGGGAGAGAGAGCAGGAATCTGGTGTGCTGGGGAAGGCAGTGGATGAAGGATACAGTGTTTATACTAGAGTGTGTACTAGAGCATTTAACCTAGAGTGGCTACACCTTAGTAAAAAGTGGATCAATAATCCTACCCTGGAATGCCATAACTTTGAGCTGCCAAACAGGTGCTTAAAGCCAGTTTCACATGTTAATATAAGAATAGTCCAGGTGTTAAGAACTCCAGAGACCACCCAAAATTACCTCATAATAAGGCCCTTAGAATTAGACTTGTGAGGGCCTGCCAGAAAACTATGAGAACTTAGTTTCAATGAGCTATTTACAAAGCCCAAAATTAGAGTTGTAAAAGTGAGAAGGCAAGAGCCAAAAGTTCTGCACTATATTCATTTTTTCACTTTTTTTCATTTTAAAACTTACATCATCATTCTGTGTTCTACTCCCATCTTCTCTTTTAAGTAGCCTACATCTAAACATTCTCCCGCCACAGACTTAGCAGCTGGATGCTGCTCTCCAAGCAGCTGGGCTGCATTCCTGGCCACATGCATGCTGTGGTTGTGTGCATGCACCTGGCATTTATCAGCAACATCATCGGCCAAAATAGCTGATTGCCAATAATGTCAATTTTACTTTTATTGGTACCAATTCGATATGGACCTATATATCAGTGCACCTGTAACTGACATGCCCTGGTGGGTATTCACTGATGGGAGTTCAGCCTTCCCTTTTCATTCAGGTTTGCAGCCTTGGGATGCTCCTGGATCCACTGCCATCTTTAGATCTCCAGGTAGCAACTGAAGCCAGGAGCACGTTTCATCAGCAGCTCCACTTGGCAAGAAAGCATCAATGCTTTCTTTCAGATTCAGATCTAGCCACATTCATCCATACCTTCATAACTTCATGGCTAGACTAAGGGGGCATGTCCACACATGCAAGCACTTGTGCTTGCAGAAGCTCAAATACAAGCGGTGCAAATGAGCCAGGGCTTTTTGCCTCAGCGCACATGCCCGGACATGCACTTTGCTGTGGGGCAAATTGTGCCACTTGGGGCAAAATAACCCTGCCTGCCTCCTCCTGGATCTACAGCCAGGGGGATCTAGAGCCATCTGTCCTGGACCCAGCAGTATAAAAGGCTGCCCTTTGCTGGCCCCAGCAATATAAAAAGCTGCCCTGGGCAAGTAGCTCAGAAGTTTCTGGGAACCGGCCAATTGGTATCTGGGGACACTACCCTTTGTGCCAGCTGGACTGCTGAAGCAGCCCTGAGAGTTCCCTGCACCTTCTACCCACTGCATCTGCCTGGCTGTGACCTGCTGCCATCTGTGACAGCATGTGGCCTCAAGGCTGCACACCTGCCAGAGCCAGATGGAGACTGCACAGCCAGTAGAGGCACTTGCTCCTCTGGGCCAGCTGCCGGTGGGCTGTGGCTGTACAGTTGCCTTTGCATGGCACTACTGCTATGTGTGCCTCTGCCCGGCCATTGGGGCAGCTATCACCTGGAAGATGTTCCCATGTAGGGAACTGTCAAAGCATGGCCCCAAGTGGCTAAGAAGTCAGCCACCTCCAACTGGGTGCCAACCCTGAGCAGGCTCTTCTGCCTGGGTCATGCCACTTGCTATACTTGCAGGAATTCTGGTGTTTCCCATCTAATACCTGCAAAATCTCTAGAGAAAAAATCCCAGATGTATTGATTCAAATAACCCCAAATCCATGTTCCTCCACAATTAAAACAAAAGACCACTGGGGGGAGGGGAAGAGAGAGAGAGCACAGCAGGGCCAGGAATGTGGGTAAGAGGTTTTTGGGGGTGTCTTCAGGGTGGGGGGGGACACAAGCAGGGAGCTGCTCAGGAAGGGTGGGTCCCCTGTCCCTCACAGGGCACAGCGCCCCTGCACACCTCATGGACTGCTCCCTCCACAGAGGCCACATGTCCCCCCTGTCCCCCCACAGGGGTCACAGCAACTGGGAGCTGGGCTCTGTACCAAGTAGAGGTGGGGAAGCTGGAGGAGCGGGGGGAGGGAGTGGGGGGGTACTGAGTGTGTGGAGGACCATGGGGGGCACCTCAGGAGGGCTGCCCCCCCCATGGCTCCAAGCCTTCCCCCCCCTCCCACTCACCCCACAGCCAGGTGCAGCCACCTGCTCAGTTCCAGCCCTGCCCGGGCTCCAGCCCTGCCCCCCCAATCGCTCAGCCCAAGGCCAGGTGCTTGCCTCCCTGCTTGGCTGCAGCCTCCTCGCTTAACTCCAGGCTCCCCACTGAACCTGCACCTGGCTCCAGCCCCCTCATTCGGCCTGAGGCCAGGTGCAGCCAGCTGCTCGCCTCACTGCTTGGCTGCAGCCTGCTCATTCAGGTCCAGCCCCCCAGCTCAGCTCCCCCCCCCCCCACAGCTCAGCCCCCCCTCCCGTGCGCTCCCCTCCCGTGCGCTCCCCGCCTGGCTCCAGCCCCCCTACCCCTCCTCGCACATCTCCTGATCAGCTCTAGCCTCCTTGCTTGCCCTCAACCCAGCTCCAAGTCCCCCCACTCCCCACCACCGCAGCTTACCAGCAACAGCAGCCATGTTCTTGGCCTCATGGCACAGCACCCCGGGCAGCACGGCACAGCCCCAGCTGCCAGGAATCTGCACAGCCTCTGCCACAGCACGCTGCTGTGGCCCGGCGCAGCACGGGGCCATATGCTTTCAGGCAGAATCGGGCTGTCACCCAGGCCCAGGTCTAGCATGCACAGAAACGGTCCAGCTGGACAGTGCAGGGCTCATGCACACAGGACCTAAGCTGGTGTGGCTGGCAGTCCTCACGAACGGCATGCAGCCCCAGGTGACAGCCCAGAGCTGCCCAAAAGCACACAGCCCTGCACCACACCATGCCAAGCAGAGCTGCAGCAGAACACTGTGGTAGAGGCAGCGCAGATACCTGATGGCTGGGGTCGAGCCGTGCTGCTCTCCGCTGTGCAAGAGGGCTGTGCCACAAGGCCAAGAGCGCAGCTGCTGTTGTTGGTAGGCTGCTGGAAGGTTAGAGCCGAATGGGGATGAGCAAGGAGGCTGCAGCTGGGTGGACAGCATGCAGGGGAGGGGCTGCAGCAGGGCGCTGTACCCAGCTGCAGGCTGAGCAGGCTGGCTGGAGCCAAGCAGGCAGGGGACCGGGGAGAGGGGGCTGGCACCATGCAGGAGACGGCCAGTGGACCCACCCCTCCTGAGCTCCTGAGTCACCCCCTGCCACTCCTCCAGCTCCCCCCACCCCCTACTTGCCTGGCATGGAGCCCAAGTCCCAGTCACTGCAGGCAGTGTTCTTCAGCAATGGGGAAAGGGCCAACCACTGAGACCCTCTAACAGGCTACCAAAGCATCTCTGTGGAAGACCGAGCCTTTGGTTGCCCCACTTTTTTCCACCACAGTTTTTTTCAACCCCAAGGGTCTAAATTTGAAGCATGGGGAACATTCTCAGTCCCGCACGTGCCTCTTGCAGCATCTCAAAGGGCTTTGAGACGCTGCAAGACGCACGTGTACTCATGAGGATGCACCCCTGTAATGTACTCTAGTGTAAACACCTCACCCTCCCATCCACTGCTTTCCCCAGTACCCCAGAATACTTCACACTCCTTACCCCCACCTCACCCCGTGTACTTGTGGCTTTTGGAGAGCCTGAAGAATGGTGTTTGTGCCCAAAAGCTTGCACAGAACAACTTCTCCAACGTTTTAGTTGGCCTAATAAAAGTGATCATGTTTACCCAAAGAACCTTCACTGCCAATAAAAAAGGTGTACTCCACTGATAAACAGTCAAAGGATAATCTACATACTCCTATAAACAAGGGAGTTTACTTATTAAAAATGTCAAATTCTACTGCATCTCTGCAGATCTCAGCTGGCAACTGTGTTAGTGTAACAAAAGCACTTGCTTGTCCAGCAGTTGAAGGTTGAGTCCTGAGAGCAACAGATTTCACTAATATTTTCAAAAGGTTTGCCTACAACATACGTAAAAGCAGTTCCAAGCATTTGTGCCTAACCTACACTGGAGTTTTTGCTAAAACACAGATCTTATTTTAATTTGTTTGGTAAATTCCTCCTATAGTGTCACATTTTACAAGTTAAAGAAAGACGTACTTTCCTATGAAGACACAGTTTCCTATAAATGGGGTGCCACACCCACCCTTCTCTCGACTCACCCCACAGACAGAATGAGCTGCAACTAACTGTCCCCTACAACCATATTCACTTGATTCCAAGATGAGGTTTCCCTCTCCCATTTAACAAGGGGGAAAAATCCCTTTGTCTTGGAATTGAGTACAAGGTGATTTGGGGGCAGAAGCTGCCTGTCCTCATCTGCCACATCTGCCCACTGCAGCCTCAAGTCCCTGCCCTTACCTTCCCCAAGTTCCTGCCACCCCTGCAGCCTCTGCCCCCTGCCCTGCCACTTACTCCTTCTCCAGTAGCACAGGCTCTGTCTGCACTTCAGCCTGGGGCACTGAGCAGAAGCTTGTGCTGGCCCCAGCCCCGCCTGGTAGCAGTGACAGTGGCATAGCAGCTCTGGCCTTGGCTATTTGGGGCAGGGTAAATGAGGGGCAGGCACACAGGGGCGGGGGGTTCAGGCAGCAGGGGTCAGGACCTCTAACACCAGCTCCACCCCCCTGCCACTGCTTTCCCTACTACAGCACCAAAAAGAGGTGCGAGTGGAATTTTTACCTTACTCTTTATTTTGTAAATTATTTTTGTATTCAGAGGCAAAAGAAACATAAGCACTATTCCTATATTTAAGTGGACTAAGTTAAGGATCTTAAGTTGTGCTGAAGAAAGAACATTTATCAATTAGATTCTATTTTTCCCCTTTCACATCATGAACCTTTCCTGATAGTGTTAAACAGTAAAAACAAAAACAAAAAAAAGATGCAATTTGTCCATGTTATAAAGCCAAAAATCATTAATTTGTTGTTCTTAAGAAGATAGAAATATAGGTCACCCTGACCCACCAACCAAATTCCTGTTCCTGCTTAATTTCTTCTTTTGTATGCTTGAAGAAGTCACAAGCAATTTGGTTGTAAATCTGTTTTCCAGACAGGCATTCATAGCTGTCTTCTGGCTATCTGATTTGCTTGCCACTGACCTCTTACAAGTTTTAATGAGTGTAGACTGGCATCTTGTATGGTGCTAATGTAAAATAAAAATGTAAACAAACATCTCTACAAGTTGCAAGCAAAGTCGGAAGCATTAATTTTGTGCAATTAAGAAAGAAAAGTCTAACTTGGGGTCTAATACCATCTTAGGCAGCTTTACAATAATTAGCTCATTCTAGAAAAGCACATTTCCGTCTAATAAAGATTTATGAAGTTTTAACACCAGCTGTGAATTTATGTATGTATATATAAACACAGTCTCTAACATGCTCATGTTACATGAGTCTATTCTTACCCATCCAATCAACTCATCTCCAGTTCCAGTTGTCAGGATTCCCCTGGGTCTCTTCCTTTAAAGAGGAGACTGCTTCATTCTTTGGTAAAGTTTGAAACCCTTCTTTTCACCTGATCTTTAAGTTTTAGCTTTCTTTCTATGCAAATCAGTTTTTGTTAAGAAGCATGAGAGGGCTACTTACAGCATAACTAAAATAGCTCTATTGTTCAACAGAACTGCAGGCACTTGTGGATAAATCATGGTGGCCATAAAACTGTTAGCAAAAGATGGACTTAAAACATCAGCGATCATACTGCTGCTTTTATAGCTAAGAAAGGCCTAATGATGTACAAAAATAACCTGTACTTCAAAATATTTACCAGAAGCTTTTATGAATGTCAGGAAGAACAACAAACATTAGAAGACACCCTTTAGCCATCCTCTTTGTGCTTTCACTTGCTGCTGCTAGGGGATTTGTCTGCTTACCCTTTTACTGCATCTATACCTTCAGAATAGTACTCTTAAGCTTAACAGAAGTAAAAACAGAATACCAGGAACATTGGAGTGCAAAGCAGAGCGGATACTCTATTATGCTTCTATTGCCCAATATAATTTGGCTCATGATATGCAGCATAGAAAAAAATGAACTCAAAAAACAAATGGAGTAAAAATCCTGGAGTGTTCTCTCAACTGAAGCTGTCACTAAAAGAGCTACAGAGCTTAAATCATGGTGTGGAATTAACTAATTAATATATCACACAAAACAAAACACTAAAAATACTCTAAAGCAATCAACAGCAGCTTCTAAAACTGCAAGCCCATTATAAAAAATGAATGTGTACAAAGAGAGGAGTAGATACAGAGAAAAGTACAATGCAAATGCACGTATTTTCCTTTTAAATAAAAATCCATTTACAGTCCCCAAAATCAGAGTTTTCCACTTACCATTGGTTTTAAACAGTTTCTCTTATTCATTGTTATGGCAATAAGTGGCTTACATTAAAAAAAATGTAAGTGCTCTACTACTACCTCACTATTGAAATAAATATAGTTTAGATCAGTGGTTCTCAACTGAGGAAGCAGACTGCTGCTGCTGCTGCTATCACCATCACAACCAGGTGAATCTGGCCTGTGCACCTCATGCAGCGTCTGCCCAGGAAGAAAATCACCAAGGTAAGCTGAGGCAACACAACAGGGGTTCTCAACTGGGATACTGTTAAAAACTCAGAAAAGTTATGAATCTAAAAAGGCTGAGAACCACTATTTTAGATAAAGTGAAAAAGCATCCTATTCTTCTGTGTATTTTTTTATAACTTCCACAACCCAATGATTTTACATTGTAGTCTGAACTTCAATTCCTGCCTCCCTTACATGACAAAGAGAAAAAAAAAGTCCATTCTCTATGTTACAAAGACATCTGCAGTAATACATGTGAACAGCTGCCTGTGGCTTTGCTGAATAGCACAACCATTTTGCAAAACCATAGGCTATTTGGATTTGTCACACTTGAGTACAGTATTAATGTATATATACTTTTGGTGAGCAAACCAGACCTTTAAATACCACCAATATAGTAATAAAATGAGGGACTGCTTTGTAAGGGGGGAAAAAAAGTGCTACATGTTTGCTGTTAGAAGCTTGGAGTGTATTCCCTAACGTAAAACTGCTCTAAATTCCTAAGCTCTTTTAATTTCACAAACCTTCACAATGACTTTCCCATTTATTTTATCTAAAAGTTTTCATTTCATCCATCATATCTACAAACAGAATCATAATTAGTCCTGAAATAGTAAGTCATGGTGCCCTTCTAATACCTTTTCCATTCAGTATATTAAAATTATAAAAAAACCAATATGAGCTTAAAGTGTAAATCTACTAGCAGCTGTAAGACTTTTTGTTGACATAGTGATTCTAAATGGATACAAACTTATAAAACGATCCACTTAACAAATACTATGAGTTCACTATGAACTGGTCAGTGGCATGTGTAGACACCAAAGGACAGGGGTTGAGTCAGTTCTGCAGATATCCCATACTGCATTGCTTCTCAACCCAAAATATACTCAGGTACAAACTGGCTACCCTAGTATGTAGCCAGAACTCTACTGTCCCCTTTTTCTTCCTTTTGTTAGCAATTTACCAATAAGCTTCCTTGCACTGCTTGTTCTTGCCATGGCTACAAGCACAAAAAAAAAAAAACAAACAAATTTTTCTTGGATCCTCTGATGCATAATTCAGTTTTTGGGGGAAAAAAGGACCACCACCTCCCGCCAAAAAAATAAGTTTTGTGCGAAAATGCAGATTTCATTGACTGACCATAAGCAGAAATCTGTTTACAACATTGAAAAAAAAAAAAAAAAAAATCACACTAAACTAAGTTAGCGATACCCACAGCTGTGGGAAAATAAAGATGGGGTGGTGTTATAATCCTAGTATATCCAAATCCCCACAATCTGTTAAAACTGTTCCAGGTGCAAAACAAAAATCTATCACTTCACCCAAGCAAAGTTCTGGAGTGTGCTGAAGTTCATTTAAAATTTAAGTAATTAGACTTACGACAAAATTAACATCTCTAAGTATTTTTGTTTTAATTACACTCTCAATAATAATCATTCAGCCAAAGAGAGGACAAGTTCAGTTATAAAAATAGTCACACGCTCAAGAATATTAGTACGCAAGGAAAAACAACCAGTAAGGGAAAGAGATATACTGGAAGGGTTCAAGAGTGTCCCTTTTCCTCCCATACTAGCCTTATTACTCTCATCACTTATGATCTTGCATCTCAGTCAATAGTCTTCCAGTTCAGAAACTAATTTCTTTCAGAGACTTGTTTCTGCTTGTTGCCAGGAGGGGTTACCAGAATTCAACAGATTGGCAGAAGTAACTGAATTTGGGCCTCCTGCCTAAGAACACAGGGTGTTGTTGCTTTGCCATTGGATCAAACTGTAAAATAATATTTTACAATAAATTCAGTATAACTACTACCTCATTTCTCCTGCATAACATCATGTTTTCTTAACATGTTTCACTAATATAAAATTGCACAATCTTAAATACTTAAATAATGGCACATATACTTAATTTGTTAAAAGGAAACAGATTTTCAGGAGAGGGTGGGGGGGCTTGTTTTCTAAATTCTAATCCAAGTATTTAGCTATGGAACAGAGAGGAAAAATGGTTTCATCAGGGTGGGATCTTATGTTACTTTTCTTAACATTTTTCACCCCAGTATACTGTTTGTTATGGATGGACATTTCAAAATGAATACTCTCTTCCAAAAAAAGGATGCTTGTTAATTTCCCCTCACATCTGGTACTGGCATGTATATACCAAACTCCTTTTCCTCAGCTGTCTTTGGGAGAAATCTGTCACTGTCACTCATTCTACATACAGATCTGTCTGACCTCACTGTACTGAAGTTAAGCTTGCCTTTAAAAGGCAGAAAGGGAAAAGAGACCCTAAAGAATTTCTGCGCATGGATTAAGACAACCTTGGCAGAAAAACATGATAAATTCCTATTGAATTACACAACATTCCTGAACTTGGTTGAAAAAGGGAGAGGACAACAAGTACAAGTCTGCTGAATAAGCACCCAGGAGCAGCAGAAACTGTCTTCCATATCCCTAGTAGCCTCTAGCTTAGACCAAAAAAAAGAAACATCCACCATGTGTGCATATGAAGAAGCTAATGCTATAGCCTGTGACAATGGTAGATTGATCCATAAAATCAGGATCTAATGGTAGATAATGCTCCAAAGCACTTTTCCCCCTAATGTTCAGTACTCAAGTCAACTGGGTATCTTGAGTAATATATATACTGGATATACAAAAGGAGCACTCTCACCGGGGTCAATATGGCATCTTTACAAACTGTAGTAATATGGGAAAAGTCTGGCATTGAATCTTCAGTAACAAGCTCTGTTTTGCTCCTCTAGAATCATCTACTCTGTTAATCAAGGTTTCTGCACCCCAAGGTAAACCATGAGAGATGACAGCGTTTCTTCTACATCTCAACTACAGGCACGGACGCACGTAACACTTAGAACAGCGTAAGTAAAGTTTAAACTTGAAGCAGACAGACATGCAAGCCAATTAAACCAATTTAAATCTGCTTGGAACAATTTTAGACTGTTGAATCATTTTGGTTTTTTTATTTAATTTGTATCCATGGCTAAATTAGCCAAAACTAATTCCAAATCCAAGTGTCCAGAACCATAAGTGGCCCTACTACCAGTAAACATCCTCCACCCACACATGGGGCTTCAGATGTTTTCAAAACCTTTGATGGGCATCCTACTTGCAGGCCCAAACCCAGAGGCTTGGAGTTCAGATGCCCTTGAGTTTTGCCTGCCCTTAGCCATAAGGCCCTTGGAGCAAGCAAGAGAGGAGACTCCCATTTCCATAAACCGGGCTTAAAGCCACTGCACCTCAGCAGGTACTGAAGCCATGCCAGAAGACCAATTCTCCCAGGATGTGCTTCAGGAAAACAGCCTTCTTGGACACAGATGCATGGCATTTCTCCTGCCAAGTTAAGAAGCCACTACACTTGTCTTAAGCCTTCAAGAGGCCCAGGCACTACACTTGATCTGGGCCAAAAGGAACAACTTTAAAGTGTATCTGGGAAACCAAGTAGTACTTTGAATGAGTTCACTATGAACTGATCAGTAATTCACAGACTTACCTGCAGACAGCTGCTCTAAATGCTAACCAGCTGCATTCCTGTAAATCGGTTATCGGATTGGTATCGGTCGATATGCCTGGTGAATAATTGGCTATCGGTATTGGCCAAGAAAATCTTTATTGGTGTACCCCTAGTGAACTTGTTCTCAATTATTTGGGAATGGTTTGATTGTTATGCATATCTAGACCATGTCCCACAGCAACTGTGAACCAGTTCTCAATCTGTGACATTTTGGAATGGTTCAATTTTTTGTGGGTTGCCACTACATGCTGCATTTTAAATAGTACTTTATGCCCCAGGCTATAATACTGGCATTGTATTAGAGTCAGAAGATGGTGTGCATCACAACTGGGCAGAATTTTAGAAGATATTTCTAAGTGCATAAACATACTTATGGCAACCCAATAAGATTCCAAAATGGCCAGGACACCCAACTCCAACTAAAGTTGAAAGAGAATGCATATCCAAAACAATTAAAAAAAAATCAAAAAGTTAAGTCTGTAAAATGATAGCTATTTTGTCTGAAATACCAATTCTATAATGGCTTCCTTATCAACTTTCCAACAGATCTGGTTCAGTAAACAGGAACATCATGAAGAGTCATGTGCAGCCCAACAAAAATTCTTTTCATCACAAAGATATAGTGTATACTTATTAAAAGTAAATGTTAAAGAAAAATAGCTTTTCATGATGAGAAACAAATGCTGTTTTTAAAATAAGGCATTGAAAATACAGAGAATAAAAGTTTACTTTCTTCTTCAATTTATACAGACATCAGCAGGTATTTTAAGTTAACATAGCATGGCATTCCACACAAGGAAAGCAACAATAATACCATCCTGACTGTAAATTAGCCAAAATGGATCACAAAAAAACATACTTTGAATTCACCAGTGTTGGAGTTACGATGCAGTAGCCATAATGGCCCAGGAAATATGCAAGGCAAGGATTTTTGTAGGTAATCTCTTTTTACTTGGTTGGTCCAAGTTGGTTCAATAAAAACATGCAGTTGGCCCAATATAAATATCACCTGCAAAAATCATTACCTCTCACATACTATGAATCTGATAATATTTATAAAGTACCATAATTCAGCATGGGATTAACTGCCCTACATCAGACAAGAACACAGAGAAGAACAACAACAGGTAAGTGAAGAGATAAGAAAGGGATGGGAAAAGCTTTCTAAAAGACCATATGAATCACATAATGTAGTGAAGAGACTGTAACTTCTGTACATAAAATATAGTAATATTGTATTTTGTGACTATGTACTGCATATAAAAAGCAGCAGTATACTATTACATCTATATTTCAAGCAGTCATAGAAAATAATATAAACTCTACAACTTCTTATATACAGGATAAATCATTACACAGAATTTCAAGTTTTAGCTTTGGAAAGATTTACGCATTGTATACTGCTTTAAATTTCTGGAAACTGTTGACTTAAGTTACTACTCTCTCATTAATTTTGTGGTTACAACCACTTGAAACACTTCAGTATCCTACACAATAGCATGTCAATTCTTAAAAAAAGACACAAAGCCAAAGAGAAAACATTTAAAATCATACGAGATTTGCAGGAATAGACTCTATTTTGTTCAAGAAATAATAGTGAAGTATAGCAACAAAGATATTTACTAAGCCATAAAGGGATACAAAAAAAATGAAAACTTGTGTGTCCCTGGATCACAGAAACAAAGCCATTCAACTAATTTGTTACTCCAATTCAATTTTTTTTCGTAGACAGCATACACTAAGAGACAAATATTTACAACTACTCTACAGCAACACACACTGCTGAAAGCTCTTCTGTAAAACCAACAACTTGGTGAACTGACCACTGTTTATAACAAACTCATGCTTTCTATACCAGGCAGTCTGTGCTAACTCTATAACACTTACAGTCCAGTACACTCTGTACTGGCTGCTACTTGCCAGAAATCCAGACTCCAAAAGCATTTCCTACTTGTTAACGATTTACTTCAAGACAAAATAACTCTCATGCTATTTTAATGATCTTTTCACAATTTGAACAATAATTATCTCTACGCTCCAATATCAGACAAAAACATTGAATGAAAATTACCAATAGTACCTAAAATACAAACATGCATTGTAAAATCTGACTAGCATAAATTTGATCTGGATGGGTGAAATTTACTTCACTAGCGTAAGGCCAGCCATAACCGTGTTATTTAGGAATCAAGTACATGAAAACAGGAAGTGAAATCCACCTCTCTCTTTTCTCTCTCCTCCCTTCACTGCAGCTGCTCCAATTTGTGAGTTAATGTTCAGAGCATTTCTATGCTGAATGTGTTAGAACCACTGACAAGTACATGAACTGGAAGGCCAGAGACCCCCTCTTCAGGCACCACCTAGGTGCTGCAATCCATACAATCCCACCCTGGGGTCAATTAATATTTTCCAGAAAAGAAATAAGAAAAAAAATCCTTAAAAAAAATGACAATTAAAAGATTCATCTGGACAGAAGAGAGTAGAAGGAGAGCACCAAAAATTAAAGCTACCCATGTTGTAAATCAGTCATATAAGTTCCATTACATTAGGACCCTTGAAGTGCATGAAACCAAGCTGTCGGGGCAAGACACGAAGTTGCTTTTAAGAGGTGTACATATTAAACATCTTTGGAAATCTTACATGGCTACTTATAAATAGATTAAACTCCGTTTATGCTTAAAATGAGCATGCCCTTATCATGCATATCCACTTAGCACACCCTCATTGCAGTATTGCAGAAGGGCCATGTCTCCAGGACTGTCAATCTCAATAAAACTTCTGTTAAATATAAGCTATCAATGCATGCAGAAGCACTGAGATCTATGCAGAAATCTGGTTTTGTTAAATGTCCTGATACGATGGCAAGAAACTATTCTGCAGAAACACTATAATCAAAACTGCAAAATATATAATTTAATTTCTGTATATTTGACTGCATCTCCTTTCTAATTCTGTTACAATATAGAGAATTAAAACTAAATCTCTAACCACTGTGATAAACCACTGTTAGCTTTAATACATTCCTGGGACTGTATGCATTACATATACTTTTCTTTTTCTTTTTTTTATAATACTGTGTATTTTAAAGTACTGTGTATTTTTATTATAATGTTTAATACACTTACAGCAATGTTCATCTTGAAACATCTTCCCTCATTACATTTTGTACTTTTATCAGGGATATTCTGCCACAGAATGCATAAGACATCATTAGAATGTCTTATGGTTTTCCTCCATACAATTTCTTTGACTATTAAAAGTACAGAACATACCGTTTTCTGTGTTTTAAGCAAATAATCGCCGTCTTAATTATGGCACTGAAACAACCTAATGTTATTTTTCTGAAGCAGCCACATACATACAGGTGTGTACACTTCCCTTCAATATGTACTGTACACTGAAGGAAATGGCCCCAGGAATAATTCTAGTAAACTAATGAATATGAGGATACTTCGCCCACATAAAAATCTCTAAAACAATATTTTGCCTATCAAACAATGGAAGGCAAGGAAGCTGAGTATCTTGTATGTTTAAAAAAATGTCACTACACATACTAACCTGAATTATGGTATATGAATTTTACATCAGTAACTAAAATTAAAAGCAATGATGTGTTTGCTTATCATATATGAATGTATGTTAAGATGGAAATCCTATGTTCCCAAAGTTTCAAAGATTATCAAAAAATGTTTAAAAAATAATTAGCTACACAGTACATCTGGGCTGTCCAACTTCTAAGCAACCAGTGTTTGCACATATTGCACTAGTGCAAAATAATTTGCTCCTCTCTGCTGCACTGCACACACCCAATGACTCAGCCTCACCCTTAGCTCGCAGGCAAGAGGCTCTCCCACTGCAATACACCTTGTGCTCACCCACCACCACAGACTGTGCCACCCTGTCCTGTACCCACATCTAGGGTATGGGCAGTAAATGGGAGGCAAAGGATAGATAAGGAGCCAGAAGCCATGAGAACTACTACTACCCAAAGCAATGAGCAGAGCAGAAACTGGGTGGAAGCCCAGGGCAGGGCAGCTAAGTAACTCATCATTTGCTGCATGCAACCCACAGGCCACCAGCTGAACAGCCCTGAAGTACATCAGTTACCCAAATCCCTGCTGGAAAGCCATTTGGATAGATGGACTCATACATATAACTTCATAAGGAACAATTTGTTATGCAATATTAGTTACAAGGTACTGTACCAAATTTAAGATCAGAGGTACAGTGCTATATTAAATAAAGCTTTTAAACAGATTGTTATATAATATCAACAGTTATGAATTAGTCAAAAATGCTGCAGCTGGGATAATCAAGGGTTTGGGTAAGTGCTAGATATGACTGGCACCATTATAGTACAAATGTTGCCACTTTAAAGTTAGTAAGAAAAACATGTTCCAAAAAAGGAAAAAAATGGCCACTCTGTATCTACATTAATTTTATATAGATACAGAATGCCCATTTTTAAAATTACTATCAGGATTTCTCTACCCACAAAGAATCTATGTTCTTGTGGAATTAAGTACACTTTCAGAAAGAACTTGGAAAACAGTGATTTTAATCCATCCAAAGACGCGGGTAGTCAAGTATGCACATCCTTTTCAAGATTTCTTCCACAGTTTAATTCAGTCCAAGTGAAATTTTATAGCTTTGGATGAATCAAAAATTGTAACTAAAGGCACTGACTGGTATATAAAAAGATGCTGAGGAACTGCTTGATGCTAACTTTTAATTTTGTTAGATGTCCTTAAAATATCCTATGTCCCAGAATGATTCTGAATAGTCCTTGCAAACGAAAGTTCTTAAAATGGAAGAAGGGTTAGGATTAAAATCTAGTAATTCACTAGTCATTCAGGATGTCCCAGAAACTGGAAGGATTGTTCAACAAGCATGGTAGACTATCAGTCACTAAGGACGATTGTGCCTTCTCCAGAAGAGCACATAAGCACTAACAGAGCTGGATACCTTCTAGTTCATCAGTCTCTTTCCAGGTCTAACAAGGTTGATGCTTCTCTCAGGAGTGGATAATGATTTTAAAAAAAATGCATTGGTTTTTAGAAACAGAATTAATTCCCAGTTGCAAAGGTTAAAAACTACTAGTGGTATGGACATTCAAAGCAAGCCTCATGCTGATTGCACAAAATATAAGAAGTCCTGGATGCTATTTCTTGGATCAAACAGGTTGTACAAATTAGTGTCACAAACAGGATGAGGATACACACGTCCAGTATCAAAAAAGACACTCAAAATTAGATTTTTCTGAAGTCATTACAAAGAACTTGAAATAAAAATATAAAGCCTCATTTTGATTAAAGTAAATTACTGCACTAAGGAAAAGGATATTTGCTATGCAGTCCAGAAACTCTAGTTCAAAGAAATATGAAAGAAGATGAACCTTGTCTTTTGAACCAAAAAGGAGGCAAGGACTTTTAAAATATCTGAAAAGGCATCCAAAAGGATACTGATCCAGGCTGCAAAGAAACTGAAATCTTCTACTCAATGAAAGATGTACCTGAACCAGGGGGAAAAAAAAAAATGGTTTTCAGAGGTTTACCATGAAGAGATGAAACACTAGATTTGTATTAGAGAAGAATTTCCTGGCTATGACAAACTGGAACAAAACTGGAGGTTTCAGAGGACTGAAGTTACCAGGAGCTCCTCAAATGTCTCAGTAACAGGCAGTTAGATATATATTTTTTTGAACATTTGGCAAGTCTGAAAGCTTCTTTTAGGGTCTCATTGAAAATAAATTATCTTGTCAAAGACAGTCTGAACAAGGTTGCACTGTAGGTGGTAACTCTATCCAGCACCTGAAGGACATATTTCTTTGAACTGGGGTTTTGCAGAGAAGAGATCAGGTGGAAAATGTATGATGCCTTTTTTTCAGATTTGGACATCATGACATTCCAAAAGATTCAAGCACTGGGAACAGAGATTTGTCTTTCACAGGCTAAGATGTCACATGTATTCAGCTGGTTACTCTTGAGCACAGAATGGATCACTTCAATCAGGATTCTATACCTTTATTAGGGAATGCACATCATGAATTACATGACAAAGTTCTCAAATAGGAAAATGGTTTCCTTTCTATTAGCCAAGGGAAAGGATAACTACAGCTTACATCTAAGACAGGATTTCTCAAACTAAAGTATGCATATCACTAGGGATATACAGCACAGTTTCAGGGAATGTACAGGGGGAGAAAGAATGGAAATGTGAAAATACAAATGAAGGAAAAGGATGAAGGTTGTTCAAGATGTTACAGGGGCTGTAGTAATATCCAAGAGAATCAGATGGAAAACACGGAAGTGTAACAAGAGGTATGCAATCCAGAAAAGTTTAAGAACCACGAATCCTCACATACAAAAACCCTGAGAAAGAAACGGTGGTGTTTCTGACCCTGCTGTAGAACATCTCAAAGAGAACAGGGGCAATGCGCAGGGGGTACACATGTACCCCCTCAGAGTGCCAGTGCACTCTCTGTCTGCCCACACTCCATGCTTAGCTGGTGGGTAGGGGGCAGGCGGGAGCACCAGTGCCCCCCCCATGAGTGCCAACCAGGGAGCAGGGCCACCAGCAAAAGCAGCCACGTCACTTCTGGAAGTGGCTGTGGGAGATCTGAAAGCGGCACAGCCGCTTTTACAGTGAGTGAAATTGGCCGTGTGATCGTCCACTGAGGGAATCGACTGCCAGAGGACCTCCTCTTCCTGGTCGCTGACTTGGGGGGGGGGTGATGTGCCCTCCCCCTCACTCAAGAGGCACCAGACACCCATGAAGAGAAGAAAACCTTCCAGTCCTCCGTAAATATAGTGAGATACAGAGAACAGAAAGAATTCTCAAAAGGTAGCAAGCGGCACCTACATAGGGATCAGAAATGTCTGCATAGTTTGGCTTTGAAGGAAAACAGACAAGGAGAGAGTGAATCAAGCCTCTGAAATCATCCTGCTCAGACTCAGACAAACTGAGAAAACAAGAAATCACTCGCTGATGGCTAGAAGCGAACAGACCTTGGGAAACAGAAATCTGCAAATTAAATGAAGGAAAATGAAATAAAAAAGAACGATAAGCATGAAAAGACATCAGCACTAGAGTACCTGCATGAACATCATGGGCAACACTACTGCAATTCATGGAAGTTAGACCTTTCTTCCCCAGCTGACTAAGCCTTGCCAGCAGAAAAGGAACTTGGAGCAAAAAAGTGTTAATTGTGTTATTCTTTATTGTTGTAGCACCTACAACCCAAACATGGGTCAGCACCCCAGTGTGCTTATCACAGTAAAAATATACCAGATGATAGCCACCAAAACAGTTTTAGAAAACTAGAATTGGGTTTTGGAGGCATCTATTGGAGAGGCTGACAACCTTTTAGACCATGGTGAGCATTTGGCAACCCAACCATCACTCCCAGATGCCAATCCTCAATCCCTTGATCCTTTTCCTCCTCTGTGTGTCACTTTCCAGGCACTGCCATAAACCATAGTAAACACGAATGGATTCAGCAGCAAGGACGCAGAGCAGGAGATTTTAAGTATCTGCTTTAAATGAGGCCCCTTTAAATTGCTGCTCTACCACAGTTCCTTTAAATTGGTGTCCCTGTCCCTCCCCAGAATCAGACCTTCTTGAGCAAGATCCAAGCTCTTGACAGGTAGGATCTACCCTGCAGGCCACAGAGGTTGCTGACCTAACATCAAGTGGAATGCAAGAATAGGAACACTTTGGCACTACTGGCTGGGACCAGCTCAGGATCCCTGAAAGGCTCTGACAGGAGGATGTGAGGCTGAGTTAAGAAAAATAATTGCAAATGTACACCTATCTAAAAAAACATAGGAAAAAACAGCAGTTCCAAATTGAGAGTGCAGGAGTGCAGAGTCCCACCACAGGCTCATACCACAGGTAATCTATACATTCCCCCCTCCCTGCCCCCCAAGGGGAAAGATTAAAAACTCAAAGTGGAATAATGATTATATTTCTTAAACATTTCAAAATTATGCCCTGTAACAGTTTTCAGTGACTGCATTACAAGTACCTAACAGGACTGTATAACCTAACAACTGAAATAATCCTAAATACATTTGGCATTCAGGAATGCCATTACTACTAAGCTCCTAACAAGATTTAGTAAGGCTCAACCCATGCCTTGAGCTGAGTTAACACACTTAAAAAAAACAAAAAACAAAAAAACCCACACAGTTAATGTTACATCAATGTATATTTAACATTAAGTACACACCTGCTAATTCTACTATAAAATAATTCATCTGGGTTGCTGTTTTAATATTTCTCTGCCTCAATTTAAATTCTGCTTTCCCCTAGTCACATTCCCAAGGGAAGGCTCTGAGCTCATTATTTACATAAACTGCTTCAGTATTCCCACTTACCTACCTCAGTAGGCCATCTAAATATATGCACTGAGTTTTGAAGACTGCAATGCAATCAAAGCATTTTTCCCTGTAATGGCAAAGGTTACAGTTTATAGACTACATGGTTCCGTATGCTTTATCAAGCTGTTACTTGGGAGAAATTGTAGGCGTAATTATTTAATCCCATTACAACAAAGACAAACGATGACAGAAAACTGCACAGATCAGCAACTTGAACAATGAGAGATTCTGAGCAAATGTAATAATGAATCACACAGCTTTGATCAGTCTGCAGATCCTTCTACACTGCCATATGATATAGCCAGCTTTATCAACATCATGATTCCCAACACATACTACAGAGTTACATGATAATGCTACCCATCTTTGATGTTAAATAGCCACCATAAGTAACTGCTCCATCACTAATAGGTCTCTGGGTTCCAGTCAGTAGATACGTTAATTAACCAAATTCAAATGAAAATTAGAAAAAATAAAATACATTGGAAGAATATCAGTTTAAGTAAAGAAACTTCTGATATAGCCCATACATAACAATTCAGATTCTGAATTATTTATACACACGCACACACTGAAAAGCAGTTAGTCATAAGTTCCTGAATTAAAAATGCAAGAAAATACAAAAGCTGAAGGAATGTTATGTTTTTATTCAGAAGTATCACTGTTATACACTGCATTAGTTACGAATGTATTACATCTAGAAATGAAAGGTTAACAGCTGAAGTAGTGGGGAAAAAAAATCATCTTTCCTTGAGGTTATAGTCACAGGCCTATCAACATTTTTGGTTTTGAAAAAACAATAGAATTCACCAAGAAGCACCACTGTAACAAATGCATTTTGCAGGGTTTAATGACTGAAAAGCAGCTGGGTTTCAATCATAACCATAGAAAAGAAAATAACATCACAACTTAAAAATAATTGCCAATGAGACAACTCCCATGGCAAATATTCCTGTTAATATCTGCCATTTGGCTAATACTGAAATCCAACAACAAAAGTTTGCTTTATGGAATATTTATCTTTCAATTGGAGGATAAGAAATCAGCCCTGACATTAATTTCTGACTAGTTCCAAACTATCAAAGGCCGGAAAAATCTCCCTGAGACAGGGTTTAAAATATCCTCTCTCACACAGCTCTACAAAGTAAAAAGATGAGTCTTGTTTTCTGATACACATATTTCAATGGCTTACTACTCAAATCCACACTTTGCAGCACAAGATCAGGCATGAAATCACATACTATTAATTCTGATTCATCCAAAGAGGAGAAGTCAAGCACCTCACAATTAGAAAACTGAGGCTGCCACCCTGCATTTATTTTATTTATTTTAAAAGAGAGAAGTATGAGTCAGGCAAAAATATTTTCTTCCCATACAATGCACCTTGCAAACCTGAGAGTAAAACCCAATTAAAAATATTCAATAAATGCATGTATGTAAGGAACAAAAGGAGCTTGCAGAGGTTCAGCATTGAGACTATGGAGATCAGTGATAATTTAATGGTATGCATATCTTCAGACAAAAACTACACAAGAGTCCAAAACTGATTCACAACAGATTCTTGCCCCTAGAAATTAAACATCTCAAAGCAGACCTAACAGACAGGAGGAGCCAGGAGTACAGTCCAGAACCCAGCTGTATTCCCAGCTCTGTGGCTGACCTGCTGTAAGCTCATGCAAATCACTTCCAACCCTCTTTGCCTGTTTCTCTTCCCATCTTTTGTCTGGCTTCTCTGATTAGATTTCAATACCTTCTCAGTGGGGACTGTCTCCTACTCCATGTGTTAACTTAATGACCCCTCTAGACACAACCACAAATATAATTTAATAAAATAATCTGTGATGGACAAAAATGAAGGTTTGTACACTTTGAGGTAGAGACAGAAACAACCATTTAAGGTTCAACTTCTGAATTTTTTTCCAATATATCTTAATCCCCTTTTCACTGCTAAAGTTTTCTACCGCACAGCTAATGAGTATGTTATCTATGCAACACAGTGTTTATAGATATTAATTACAATTTATGTAGAACTGCAACATTCCTTTCCTTAAAAAAATAAAAAGCTTTAGTCTCACTTAAAGAAATATGATACATGGCACAGACATGTAAATGTCCCAGAGACATCACTCCAAAGAAAGCAGCAGACAACATAACAAAATAATTGAAATTTGACAGGATTTAGTTTTAATTTACTTTTGTCATTTATTTTTGCATCTAGTATATACTGTAAAAACGGTCTTTTTCCTTCATAAAGGACAAAAATATTAATATATCTTTTACCTTAAAAACAGAGATGAATTTCTTAAGTAAATGGACAAATGGATAGCTATGTTAAAAAAAATTAAAGTATCTTCCAAAAGCAAAAATAACCTATCCGGGATTTCAATGAAGACTTTGTTTACATTCTGTTGTTTCATCTTACCAATTATTAGTCTTTAACAATGGCACTGAAAGTAACCAGTAATTAAATTAAGATTTCCAGTTGGACGCTCCAGAGCACGCGCGGTGAACACTGCCTGCCATGCTGGTTTTATTGTGGAACATTCATGGACTTTGTACTGACAGCCTCAGTCAGGCAATCTTTAGCTAATCGTTCCAGTATTCGAATATTATAAAAGCCTTAGTCTGTCTATCTGCCTGTCTGTCCGTAATGCTTTATTCACACTCTGATTGGTTGACTGAAACAGCCAATCAGAGTGCTCCACAAGCACCACCATGATGGCAAAGCAGCAGCAAGGACCGCTTGCAGCATAGGGGAGACTGGCCTCAGCTCCCCCGCCCCACTCCCTTCAAGCAATGCCAAGGATGAGAACCAGGGGCAGGGTCAGAGGCAGGGGGATGCAGAGCCACTGGGCCCGAGAAAAGCCGGGAGGGAGGGGAACAGGAAGGGGAAGGAGGGGCATGGTGCCCTGCCACCACTGCTGTGCCCTGTCAACAGCCCCGAGGGAAGCGGGGATGAGGCCTGGTCCCAAAGCAGCAGGAACAAGGGTGGAGGGAGCAGGCCCATTCACCCCCTCCCAAACTGGCAAGAAGTGGGGGTGCAGATGAATGCGTGACTCCATCCCTACCCAACATCACAGCAGGAAGTGCACTTGCACCAGGTCCCAACAAAAGCCGACAGGAGCGGGGCATGATGTCACTGCCAGGCCCTGCTAACCAGCTGGGAGGGAAGAAGGCAGGGGAGCAGGGGGAGGTTGATGCAGGCCAGGTAGACCCGGAGCTCAGGGGTGGGGGAGAGGCACCAGACCCAGAGTGCAGGGGTGGGGAGAAACAGGCCCGGTTCAGAAGCCCGGGGGGCCAATGGACACAGAACCAAAGGAGAGGTAGGGTAGGAACAGGCCCAGACTGGGGTGGGGGGGGGAAGGAGTGCTGGACACAGGTCATTCAAAACACAACAAATGTAGCAATCTCTAAAAAAAACCTCTTTCATGAACACTGTTGCCTTCTATGTTTGGGGGTTTTTTGTTTTGTTTTGTTTTTCTTGCAGCAATAAAAACATATTACTCCCTCTCCAGAGCCACCAACTTTAAAAATTAAGATTGAATTAAGGGTAAATCTGATATCTTTTATAAGACCAACTCAAATAATTGGAAAAATTCTTCTTAGCAAGCTTTTGAGTTTAAATACCCTTCATCAGGCTGAGGAAGCATCTGCAGTTGGTGTGTGCTTCTCCTGGATGGAATGAATACTAAAGAAGCCAGAGGGTGGGCTGGTCTGCAAGCAAGACAGGCAGTCACCAAAGATGTAAATTGAAGAGTCAGCACGTGAGAGAAGTTTTCCAACTATTTGAGTTTGTCTCATAAAAGATATCAGATTTACCCAAAGAACCTTTTCTGCCTATGTTCTTATACCAACGTGGCTACAACCTACACTCTTGTAAGATTTAATTAATATATCTAGTCATCTAACCTGACCTTCATTTCAAAAACACAATTACTGAAAAATAGCCTACTAAGTATCAAACACACCAAGAAAACAAACAAAAAAGACCCCCACCATACTAAAACTAACAATTTTGAAAACTCTAATATAACAAGATATTAAAAGCAAAATTTGGATCAGCTGTCTATTGATAGTTTTGTTCTGTTAAAGAAACCATTAGCAATTATTTATAAGAACATATTTACAGAGTGATATTTTATTTATAATTTAACGACAACAGAGAAAACTACATGAGGTAACTGTAAAAAACCTACAACATACTTTTCTTGCATGGGGAAATGATATATACCATGAGTGTGGTATTAGCTAATAAATCAAAATTAATTTTACAGATCATAAATCTATTCTGATTCAGTTTTAAAGACTAGATAAGGAACTAATCTCTGTTTTAAGAGCCCATGCATGTACAAATGTTACACAGCTTCCTTTTTTTTAGGCTTCAAGATGTGTTCAGCTTGCAAAATACACTCATGCCTTTCAATACTTACCCACTATTTGTTTTATATTCATTTATAACTTTTCTGTGCAGTAAATTGCCACTAATAAAATACCTTAAAATATTTTCCTTTAAATGTCAAATAAAGATGCTGAACCACAAGACCAGACTGACCACTAATCCTCAAGTAACATTTCTCTATGAACATTTTATCTGAAAGCTGATTCTCCTACAGTCCACAATTATGTAAGTCAAAAGACTAGTCACTGCTCCTTGATTCTTTCAAACCCAGGCACTTTCCAATCTGAATCAGCTAGCTACTCTCATAACAGTACTGTCCGTCAGTTCAGTATAGCCAGAGCACAGCAAGCTGTTGTCTCTCTTCATCCCCAACTCCTCTATAAATGTCCAACTTATAGGGAGTGGTTAAAGGATAATCGTGAACACATAATTGTCTTCTAATTTCTTTTAAATTTATTCATGTCTCCTTGTTACAGCTGACCTATTTGTATTTCACACTCCTTCCAAGTTTGAAAAATTCTCGACCCAAACATTATCTATAAAATGAATTAATGAATAAGAAAATGTAGTGAATTCTTGATGTCTTAAGCATACTCCAACTAAGAAATCTTATTATTAGATTTTCATAAAGAATTTACCCATGTGCTCCACTGAAAAACACCAATCTAAGACTAACATAAATTAGGCCAAATCAAGGATTTTTTTTTTTGATGCGGAGTGGAAAGGAAAGAGAGGTGGAAGATACCAACCATAACAGACAAAATACAAATTTTAAATACCCATGCTTATAAATATATTCAATAGAAACTGGACTATATACTGGATAAAAAGCCAAAAAAATAAAGTCAAGCCATCTGGCAGTACTATTTATTCCTCTGACCACAAGCATACTCATTTGCTAGTACCACAATTATACCACAAACAACACCTTACAATCTTACCTCTGCCACTCATAAGGACGCCATTCCCTTTAACCATCCTTCTGCAAAACTGTTTACCAAACCTACCTTTTCCTAACACAATCAACTACTACACCAAATACTTCCCCCTTTATGCTAGTGGTTGTGGGTATATGATTAAGGGTTTTATATAGAAAGGAGACTAAGGTTACAGGGACAGAACATGGTTACAGTGCACAGTAATTTTAGAAAATGCTAGATCTACTGGTGAAGGACTAGAGTACTATTAAATGTCACAATCACTCACTTCCTTGCTTTTCTGAGTTTGAATCATGCATATTATACATACTGTTATACAGTAAATATGTACCCCCTGTTATACGCACCTTAACCACATCTGAAGTTGTTTCTGTTAATATTCTAGGGAGTTTATATACAAGCTTGGGGGGGGGTAGGTGTTTTCATTAAGACTTGGTTTAGAGAGCTGCTTTAATTAAAGTGCCCAGAGCACCTCAAGTATCAGCGTCCCTGTACTTCAGAATGGTGATGGGGACACTTTATCAACAGCTTGTCAAATGAGTTTTAGATAAAGCACCCCCAGTACCACTTTGAACTGCGGGGATACCAATACACAAGATGCGGGAGGCTAATGGACCACGGTAATTATGACGTTCCAGCAGACTGAATTAATGGAACTTCAATCTAATGCGCTGTAATAACAGCACATTATTGGCACAGCCTTGCTGCTCATATATAAGCACCCTGGGTTTTAATTTTCAATGCTTAAACAGATTAGAAAGTAAGGAAAAAAGGAATTAAAAAGTTTCTGATGGAGATTTTATTAATCAGTACAATGTCTTGTGTACCTCCTGTTATAGGATGAAATCTGACAGAAAAAGTGTTTCTTCTGAAACAAAGACTTAATATATATTCAACCCACCCATCAAAAGACATGTATGCACCCACTCATGAGTTTACTTATACCCATCCTAATCAATCACACTAAGGTGCACACTGCAAATTTTTATTTGCAAGGGTAATTAATGTTTAGTCCAGGGGTTCATGGAAGAAATTATGTAGAAATTACGTAGATTAATTTAAAATTATGTAGAATGGTAGATTTAATTGTCATTAGAATAATAATTGGCAGTTAAGGGGTTAAAATAGAAAATGCATAATGGTAGGAGTACACAGGCAGCTGGTAAATCTAGGAAGGGATACACAGCAAGTTTGGGAACCTCTGATTTAATCAATAATGACAATTCCTTAATGAGCTATTTTACCAAACAGGAAGATGGGAGGGACTTGTTTTGAATTAGGAGGACCCAAACTGAATTAATGTACTCTTCTCTACCAAGTGTTGCTGAGGAAAACAGTGATTTTGAATGTGTACCAGTTAACAATAAAAACAGCGATGCAGCAGAGAAGTTTAAGCTCAAAGCCAAAGTTCAAAAGACTTCCTATTAAAAATGCATTTTTTTTAAATTGCCTGGAAAAGCAAATGTTGTAAGAAATAATATACAAATTAGCAATTTATTTCCAGAGAAAAACATGCTACAATATGCCTCCATAACACACACACACACACACACACACACACACACACACACACACAAAAGGGCAGGCACTGAAATAGAACAACACATTAAGTTATTTATGGAATCTTAGGAGTGAGCACAGAAATACAACTGTTATACATTTATACAAATCCTATTTTGTAAAAGCAGTCTCCTCTTCACTGCAAAAGCTTACTAAAAAAGAAAGCAGCATGACAAACCAGGCCATGGCAAGGTGGGAGAAGTGCAACAGAGCTACACATTTTTCATCATTTTAACATCACTGAACTTTAACTTCCTTATTTTTAAAGAAAAAAGGGCATTTAACAAGTATTCTTTTTAATCAGAAAGTTAATATTATATCTATTTAGGAGATCTGAGTGATCAAATAAAATATTTGTTCAAATATTCATCACAGGGCATAAAAGCAAGTAAAATAAATTTAAATCAACTGTGTAATATTTTAAGAAAGCTCTAAATAGGAGCTCAATTTTAGTATAGAAGTCTTAACCATACCATTATTGTACCACAAGGATGATAGGTAATGTTGCCAATGTCAAGATTTATGCAGATAATGTCTCCACAGCACCTCAGATGGTATTGCAAGAATATCTGTATGTTATGATTGCTATCATCTAAAATTAACGGTGTTGAAATCTATGAAATATCTTAGGAGATCTAGAATATCTAATGCTCTTTTCCCACCTAAGCACCTGCAGCAATTCCAAAGTGCTGCTAAGTACTAAATGCTGCTTCTTTCCATTTCAAATGCATTCATCTATTCAAAGGATAAGATTTAGAGACAGTCACAGGAACAAGAGATGATAACCAGCTGAATCATACATAAATTTAGCAAGAACCCCCCAACTGTTTGTGAGTACATGAAAATCTTCCCACTACTGTACCATGCTAGTGTAATCTAATCCTGTGTTTTAAGAACAGTTTAGATTATACAGTGATACTAGGCCCCAATGACAACAACTGCAACCAAAAAAGGGGGCACCCTCTTAACTACCGGTGTAGCCATGGTACCTTGGTGAATATTCTCTCTCTCTTTCAAAAGCAGAACTCAAAATAAGTCTTATATTCTTCATTGTATGCAAATAGGTTATATTTGTTCAGGTTGATAATTTTGGGGATAATCATGACAAAGTATTGAAATGACCTGTCAAAGTTAAGATTTGAAATCTGAGAATGCAGTTGGTGAAAACATGCATCCTTTGTTGTCCAGGAAAATATGGTATTTTATTTGCTAGATGTTGAATCATTAGGGCATGATACAGAGGAAAGAGAAAGTTATCTTGCAGAAAAGAGAATAGATCAAAGTGATATATAACCATTTAGGCAGAAATGGACTAAGAGAATTCAATGCAAAAGCTTTATATAAATTAAAAAAAGAATCACAAGATACTACTTTTTGGAACTAGTCAGTGACGGAATTCTTGCTATTACTCAAAAATAAATTAACCTTACAAACAACACCAACAACCAATCTCTATAATTGGTACCGAGTATGAATACAAGGGCCCTAGCAGACATTACACTTACGACATGATTAGTTTGTTAATCGCATCTTAAATATTAACCCAGACACAATCATGAAATTAATGGCTACAAAAAAAGGAAACCAACCATAAAAATATTCCACAATAAGTATACAGTATCGTTGTTGCTGATTTTCATCGAACCTAAAATTGAACATGTAGCAGAGTTAGGGCCATACCAGGTCTCCAACCAGTCCTCATAGGGTCCCCACCAGCCAACAATCAGCTGACTGTCAGCTGGATCCAGGAGCACAACAGGGCTTGAACCAGCCCCTGTGAGATTCTTGCCAGCTGATGATCAGCTGATTGTCTGCTGAATCAGGGACAACACCCAGCTGCAGTACTGCCCCTGGCTTTTAAACTGCTGTCCCAGAGGAAGACTGGGATCATGATCCTAGGCTGCCCCTGCACTAAAAAGTAAGTTGCGATTGGGAACTGATTCCTGATCCCAAAACCACACATTCTGCCATGCACATGTGGCATGGAAGGAAGCACAATTGTTGGGATCAGGGATCAGATCTCATCATGCCTTTAAATTAGTATCTGTCAGCAACCTAAAGCAATGTTTATGAAAATGTGAGATACATCCCCATATACAAGTGCAACGGTGTTGATGCACAATCCAACTATTTAAACTCCCTTGTGAGATGACAGAATTCCCAGGAACGCTCCTGTCACACCACTGGGTGGCATGGGAGAGGGCTTTAGTGAATCTCTCCTTACTTTGACTGTGCCCCAACAGTTTGGTCCAGTACTAATCACAGGATAGCTTCCAGAAATTAAGAGTAATGAGCATCCAACAAAAGCAGAAGCTGGTATCTGAGCTATATAGTCAGCTTTCAAATACAAGAGAAGTCACAGTCTTAAAAAAAAGTATATGATAGTAGGAACACATTTTTTCCCTATTTGCTTTAAAGGACAAAGCCAGCCTGGCCACAACAATCAGAAGGGTATGCCCAAACATGTTCTGAAGTAGCGCATGGAATATATTTTAGTGAACTGAACAATGGGCTGGGAGCCTGGAGATCTGCATTCCATTCCCTGATCAGCTACTGACTCACCAAAGCCTTAAACAAGTAGGAACCCATGCCCTTCAGTTCCTCTGTTTGTAAAACATACACACCACTTATCTACCCCTTTTCCCCCCAGAGTGTTCAAGAACTAACATCTGTAAAGTGCTTTGAGAATTTCAGTGAAAGGTATGACTGAAGTGCAAAAATACCATTATTGTGTTTAGGACTTAGTGGGTGTTCTCTTCGGCTGTACAACTTAAGCTGTTATTAAATACACCTTAAAGAAAAACAAACCAAATGTCAAACGAAGCAGCAACTTATTAACAAACTGCTTGTACATGTAAGAAGAACTTACATTTCTAACAGGTAATTTAAAAAGGGGGGCAGTGGAAGAAGGTGGGGAAGAGGTAAAAATATTACCCCACAATAATGGTAGGAAGAAATATTTGATGACAAATACAATACTGATTTGTATTTTGTTGACTATTACACACAAATAGCAGAAGTGTCCCTTCCATAGAAAGATGATTACAGTAATTCCTTCAGTTATAAGCCACTGCTTTAAATTATAAAATTCAAGATAACTGAGGGATAACTAGTCATAGATGCTAGGGTATAAGCTACAGACAAGGCTTAGCAACTGCCTTGTGTTACTTTTAAACTAAAAGTTAAACAATAAATGTAAGTTGTATGTTTATTACAGACCCTTTTTGGTTTGCCCTGTATGAACTTAAGAGAATAATGACTTCTTTCAACATCCAGAATATTTTAAAATCTGCAGCTATAAAGCTCCACAACTACCACTTACACCCATCACCTGGAACTTTTCATATATTTACACTGAGTGTCAAGGACCTGATCTCCAACAGAAACCCACTGCAAGCTGCAATTCTTTGTAAGCAGATCAACTTCATTTTCATCTCCACCTAAACAGTTCCTTCTTCCATAAGTAAGGGAAACTGGGAAGAAGATGCAACCATCAATACCTCTTATAAAAGTACCTGACAATGCATTCTTTTGCTGTGCCAGACATCCATGCATTAGACACAGCATGAAGCACTCAAATGAATAGACCACCCTGCACTCCTGCTCTGCTTGAAACCAGACAAAATACTTGGAATGCTCAGCAGTAGGAACCAGGGATAATACTCCCAATATTTTCAATCTTTCCTCATTCATCACGTTTTCTTGACTTGATAATTTTTGTTGCTCTCCTTTAAACCCTAATTGGTCTACCTCTAACATCTCAGTATGGTGTTAGCTTTTTCCCTTTTTTGCAAGCATATGAAATTGCTGGCACACGTTCAGTTTGTGATCTACTATAATCCATATGCCTCCCTCTACAGAATGGCTCCCTTGCCAGTGTTCCCCACTTTGGCTTTTCTTGTGCAGTAGATTATTCCTGCCCAAGTGTAGTACTTTGACTTCATCCTTGTAGAACTTCATTCTATTTCAGACCATTTCTCAAATGCATCAAAATCACTTTATACTCAAATCCCATCTTTTAAGTGCTTGCAACCCCTTTCATATTGGTAATCATCAGCAAACAGAAGAAGCATGTTTTCTATTCCATCATCTAAGTCATTAACAAAAATGCTAACTACTTCTGGACCCAAAACAAACACCTGCAGAATACCACTTCATACATCCTTCCCAGCTGAGTGAGCCATTGATAAGGACTCTTTAACAATGATGCCCAGTTGGATACTCACTTTACAGAATTTTCTCCATATCTCACTTTCCTAGTTTGCTTAATGATTCCCCTTGTTCTTAAAAATGCAACTATATGCCTATTTAATTCATTTAATTTAACTATGAATATGGATACATGCAACATTAAGATCAAGATGCTATAAAACATAGCACTAGTTCTTTTCCAGAATCTACAGAAAGCCTCCCTGGTGTAAACTGTCTCTAAGTAGTTATATTAGAATAAAAGAACTTTCACTTGAGTAATTTTAAATAAAAACGGACAAGCTTAGCCTGATATGACCAGTTCTTGCTCTGCAACAAACCCACCACAGCCATTTATTTACCATCTTGGAATGTTAAAGTTGTTATCAACAAATTACAGAAGCATTTTACAGTTCTGTTAAACAGAAGATTCAGAATTGACTATGAAGTAGCTGAATCTCTGCTTTACAGTACTTAATGTGTAGTATATCCCCAAAATTATAGCCCTTATTTCTGAAGCACTCACCTAACCTCTATTGAGGCAAAACACAACAAACGTCATTGAAAAAGAGTTGCTAGAAGAAAAGCTGGTCATGATGGTAGTATCACCCTCCGAATAATAACCTATTGGTTAGAGTACTCAGGAATGAAAAGCCATGGGTCCTAGATCTTCCTGTACCTGCGAGGATTGAAAGCCACATCTCTCATCTCCAAGGAAAATAATTAAAGTACCCTAACAACCAGAATACACAACTGTCTGAACGGTGCTCCCCTCCCCGCTTGATACTGACGCTTGGCTACTGTTCAGTCAAGAGTGAGACAGCCGGGGAGGCGAGGGAGACATACAGGGAAGAAGAGGGAGCCTAATACTTCAAGTTTAGGCATTCAGCTGTCCAGGCAGCCCTCTGCTCCTGTCTCTGCTCCCTGGGAAGCTTGTGACTTTTATACTAGATGGTTACTGCACAAAAAACAAAGAATCCTGAGATTAGGGACCAGGAACCAAGCATTCAGAAGCAACCTTCTGAATATCTTAATTCTCTGCATTCACTATAAATGTCCCTTCAGGAGGTACCTATTTCTCCATCTGGAGAAGTAAAAAAAACAAAAACAAAAAAACAAAAAAACCCTGCTTCCTTGTACCATCCCCAAAGGTGCTGAAATGTCTAAACTGAAGCACCATAGGTGCTCTGTCAATTTTGTTCAAATCTGAGACTGTAAATAATTAAATTTACTTAACGTTGTGGAAGTTCAGTTGATCTGAAGACGGCAACAGCTAGAAAGAAAGCGCAGGCTATTTGCTTATCCGCTCAAAGCTGAGTTTGTGTTTTCCCCTCAGTCAGAATGCTAATGAGGCCCTGGACTGTGCGATTTCAGCAGAGATGTACATCTGATGCTTTTCTCGGGAGAGTAAGAAAATATGCATGAAACCTGAAATTTTCCTAACTACAAGGAAAGCAATTAAAGTACGAGAACCAGCATATCACAGAACTGAAGTATGTAAATGTATCATTTAAAAATTAAAAAAAAAAAAAATAGTGATTTTTATTCATCTTGAACACAGCAGTATCAGCTCTAAGATCCCATTCATTCCACAGCACATCTGATTTAATTACCCAATCTGGGTATTAATTAGAACATAGGCTTAAATTCAGAATGGTTTAGAAGTTAAAATAAAGACAACCATTTAGTGCCAAAAGGATTATATTTTCATGTTTTTATGCTGCTTGTTTTATATTTTGCACTATGTTTAAAGGTTAACATTTGCAGCACTGTGAAAAAGGGGGCACAGGAGTTAAATAGTTTAAACACAAATTTCACTGGGAGTTTTAGCCTTTTTCCACTTAAGTCATTGGCGGAATTTCCACAGACGTATGTAAGAGTTGCAGTCGGGCTTCTGAACGCTGCAAAATAACACCTTACATTTCAAAAGAAACTACAAAGTAGATACCAAAAATAATGCTGCATATAAACCAGTTTTGCTTTGTCCAAGTTTTTTGTGAGGCTCATCTTTCACATAAACTGCACATTCAGAAGTTCTGAGCTCTGGATTGAGTTTACAAAAATGGCTCACTGATAAAGACAAGAGTGAAAAAAAACCCACAAAACAAAACCAAACCAAACTCAAAACCTTGGTCACAGGTCAGAGAGAAGGGGTAGGAAGTATTTGTTTTCTGCCTCATTGGGTTTTATGGATCTTTTATATTAGTTTTCATTTAGCCATTACAGATCTAAGCAAATATCAACTCATCTCCCTCAAACTGATAGATTTTAAGGCCCAAAGGCCTTACATCATCTATTGTGTCCTCCATTCATAGGCAACTGGTGCCTCCTGAGTCGGGGGGTGGAGGGGGGCGGGGGGGAAGGTTTGAGGAAGAGGGAGAGGTCCAAGCAGCTGATCACCAAGCCAGCTGCAAAACTGGAACTGCACTTCCGGTTTCATGGCTGGCACTTCCAGGGGGTGCATGGCCACACATCGCCAATGCCTCCTATTGTGTCCCACAGTGCACTGAATTTCACAATTGTATTGGGCTCTGGGCTGTTTAACCTGAAGTTACCATCTTTCAGAAAGTCACAGAATCACAGCAAAGAGGGGCTGGAAGGCACTAGTCCAGCCCCCTGCTCAATGCAGGACCATCCCTAACTGAACCATCCCAGCCAAGTGTCTGTCCAACCTGCTCTTGAAAATTTCCAGGGATGGAGATTCCACTTCTCTAGATAGTCTGTTCCAATCCTTGACCATGATTATAGTCAGAACGTTCCTCCTAGGGTGCTGACAGACATGCAGCTCCTGGCTCTAACTCATGGCACTTCACAAAAAACACCATGAGTTAGAGCAACCTCCCCTGACCCAACTAATATTTGCTGTTGGGTCATGGGGCAGGTGGGGGGGAGGGGGGAGAGGGGGAATCAAGCTTCACTTTGGAGCCAATCCAGAAGGAGCTGCCTGCCTGCAGCCTCTCTTCCCTAGCATTCCCCTCCCCACCCCACCCCACCCCCCAGCTGCAGTAATGTTTGCAGAATGAAGGGAGGGAGAAGGGAAGAGAGGGCTGGGGTTTGCCTAGCCTGAGCTGGAAGGGACCAGGTAGACTGAAACCCCACGAAGGTGGAACCCCCATCCACAGCAGAGCCCCTGTGCTGAGGCATGTGAAGACAGGGGAGCAGTCAGCAGCAGCCTGCTTCCCTGTCTCAAGGCACACTGCACCCAGCCAGCTGGGAAGTAGCTGGCTGGGGCACATGGTGCCTCAGCATGGGGGCCCCACAGCACCCAGGGCTCTCTGCTCCCCCATCTCCCTGTCTGTCCCACCACACAACACTTCAGTGTGTTTCGTGCCACTTTCTTTTTCAGGTGTTTTTTTTGCTACTAGAAAATCCTGGAAGCAAATGACTTAACATGCAACTGTGCAGCTTGTGGCACCGCGAAGAGGTTTGCAGTGCCACAAGCCATGTGTGCCTGCACATTTGGATCCAGCCCATGAGTATCACTAAAACCACAGGCAAACTGCCTGTTATTCACCTACCAATACTCCTCTGTCTCTTCAAAGATTACACTTGATCTGAGCCTTCAAGAGGCTGAGAAGCAAAAAGAAGCTCATGCTCCGCAGCTTGCCTGTAAAAATCAGTGGTTCCAAATTTTGTATGTAAAACAAAAACAAAACACACACACACACACTCTCAAGGCACCCTTTTTTACACTAAGAACATACCAGCTCTTAGTTTTCTTTCTTTCTTTTTGGACTACAGAAAATAGAGCAATTCTTCAGTTGCAAAGAAATAAGAAACACGACAGATCAGAATATTTTTGACAGTACTAATGTTATGTGCAACCCCACAGTACCCTTGAAAGGATCTCAAGGCATGCCAGAGTATCTTGTTGAGAATCGTTGTCCTGATCCTTTTCAGAGTCACTGCTTTCTCATAGCTGCAGTCTATATTCTGTATTTAAATAGATGATCTGGCTAAAACATATTTTGTTTGAACAGGTACAACTCACCACACAATCCTCTTTGTTCTGATCCCATAAGGGCAATATACTGTAGCTTAGACAATTTATACCACTTAAATGTATATTTTACATCTCTTAGACGTAATGTAGTCCTCAAACAGCAGAGGACTTGCTACAATGAAGGGCCCACTTCCCAAGGAAGAGCTAAAGGAATACAAATCATAGTATTCAAAAGGATATTAATGAAGTGAACATCTGGTTTTCTACCTATAAAATGGGACTAATCTAGGTGATATGACTTTACAGTAACCTAAAAATATACAATTGCAAATATATACTTGAGATTATGGGCAATGACTATTTTCAAATCTGAACTAACAGAAGGATGCTCATTTTGTCCTTCACTGTAACAGTTTCCCCAAAGACATTTCACTCCTATAGTAAAAAGCAACAAGTCTCGCATCACATAAATAATTCCCATAAAACTTTTTGATGATAGATCTCCTAACCTGGAAATATCTGTTGCTATTGTCTAGCATAGTACACGGTAGAAATGTCCTATGCAGATATTATTAAAATATCTAAAATACTCCAGTTAAATACAAAACTATCTTTTTTGGCCTGCTTACTTTTCCTTGAGGTTGGATTAAATTTTGTTCCTCATCAAACCTGTGCAATCTGACAAAATTAATTCAAAAGGCTGTAATAACCAAAAGTCAAATTTGGTAGACTGGCCTCTGAGGCACAGGACAAGCAAACTTGAATTCTACATGCTCTTAAAAGTTTCACAATTGATTGGAAGGCTAGATAATCTCTCTCAATTATTTAGTCTATATTAATAATAATAATAATAATAATAATAATAATAATAATAAT
>JAGPOW010001167.1:845465-856709 GCA_030014935.1 Caiman crocodilus | reverse complement strand
AAAAAAAAATCAGTGTATCATCTTAAGCGGGGAAGTAAATTTTTCTTTGCTGGAAAAGGAGCAGGGTAGAATACAGCAAGTGGATTCTGGGCGCATCTACCCAAGACACTGACTGTACAGTAGCATCACATGGCAAAAAACTGTGCTGAGACGTTACTGCGTAGCAGGCATTCACCAGTGCTACTGCACAGTAACTCCAGTTACTGCACATTTATTTAGTACTTGCTTATACAGGTATTAAATGAATGCACAGTAACCACTGCGCAGGAGTGCCTCCTGATGGGTCACAGTGGGTGCATCGACATTCCCAAAACAGCTGTCACTTCTCCCTGGAGGTGCAAAAAGTAGGGGTAGTCTGGTGTCAACCCTCTAGCAGCCACTAGTGAAGCTGCAGCTTTAGGCTGAAGAGCAAGTCACTGACCCAGCTGAGGGCACAAGAGCTGCTGCATGCAGTCTGTCAGTACCTTGAAGCTTATGGCATAGAAACAACACTATCATTTATGTAAGAAATATTTGCATTAAGGATTAAACAGTTTTACTACTGTTCTTGCAAAGATCTGGGGTGTAGCCTTTTTACAGTCCTGCCACACCCGCAAGTTCCTGCTGCCTCACCCAGACTGTCTCCTTGGATGCCACACATCCTAGACATTTTATGTTTCCAGGAAAACTTACTTTGTCACACACTCTGGAGAATTATACTGCCTTCCAAAAACCATGGTGTGTGGTATGAAAATATGTGGTATGTATTTGGTGGTATGTAGAATGAGAGAAAATATGGTATTTAGGATCAGGCTGGAAAGTAAAAGGCAAATCCTAACCAACCTCTGCAGACTCCCAAATAGAAGTCAGGCAGAATTTATACTATTAGGCTGCTTATAGATGTGAAAAAACAAACAAACAAACAAACAAACAACAAACCACCCCAAACATGACATTTTAAAACTCCAAACACCACCCCTCACTCCAGCTGAGTCCAGAGCATGACCAGAAGAGGCATGGCATTCATTGGATCTGGCTCACCCAAAATCTGTGTAGACTGGATACTTCAGTGGGGCTTTTTTGATCCTTTCATCTAACAGTTCATTGAATCAGCTTTAAATAAAAGTGCCAAAAAGCCCCACTGAAGCGTGCAATCTATACAGACACAGGCTGCCTCTTCCAGTAAAGCGTGTCCTCCCCTCCACACCACCCCACCTCCCACCCCGTCAGCAGCCCGCCCTAAAGTTGCACAGTTATCCTAATTTGCCCTGCTCAGTGATTGCTACCACTTAACTGCCTCCCCTTTCCGTCAGAGAATATTCCTATATGAACTTGGGCTGCTGGGCACGCACAAAAGGAATCCAGATCAGTCTATATTATCTAGACTACACTACCTATGCAAGAGCTTTCTTGTTCAACTACAAAGGATGCACTATCACTAAAGAAAAAAATGGAGGAGTTCCAGTACAAGGTAAAGGTACTCTGAAGCATGTAAGGCTGCTCCTGAACTGGAGGAGGCTTATAGCCTCATTACCAAAGGACTATAATGGGGCAGGTAGCTGTCAACATGCTGTTGGCTTCCCCCATAAATCAAGCAGCGTACACAGTGCTCCAGTTATGCGAGCTATCCCACCAAGTCTCTGTTATTCCAATCACATCATAGTTCTGTGTCTGCACAAGGCCTTCCAATTCTTCCTGCTTCTTTCCCAGGCTCTGTGCATTTGCGTACAAGCACCTAAGGCAACTAGTCAATTGCCCCGACTTCTCAGCAAGAATGAGAACACCTCTCCTGCTGCCTCCTACTGCTTACTCTTCCTTCAGGTCACCTACTTTCCCATTTATCCAGTGATGATAACACTGAATCAGCAGTTGATAATCTGTGATATCTGGTAACTGTATACTGAAAAAGAATAGATCTCTTGATTCTCCCCTTCCCCCCATATTCCCGTGGGAAGGTTAATTGTGGAATGAACTAATGTTTTGTAATGAATGCATGGTGCATACACTACTTATGACATCTCAAATGGCAAAGTACAGGAGTAGCTTTTTTCAAAGGTGTGATTTTATATATATGGAGATGTCAAGTTTAAATTTTGCAACTCTGTGGACTCATTGTCACTGAAATATTGTAAAGTTCCACTCAACTTATTACTGCATTTTTCAAATTCACTTAAGGAGTTGAAACTTTGGAAAATACTCTCCAAACTGAAGTTATGATTGATGTCAATTTGCTAAAGATTATTAACATTTCAAAGGACACTGCTGTAAGAATCAAGATAATTTATTCTAGTAAAATATGTTTGGGGTAGAGAGCTCACCTATGGCTATCAACATCTTTATTTTGCACAGTTTGTGTGTACAGTTATTATCTCATGTATTTTGAAAGATGGAGCCATGGTTTAATCTTGTTTAGAAGTATTGTGTTATAATTAACTTTTCTGACAACTGTATTTTTAGTGAAGATAGATTCTCTGGAATAACAAAGTGAAATACAAGAACTTTTCTTATGATAGGTACAGATTTTCCTTTATAGACATGGGCTAGATTGTATTTTATGCCTTTGCTATTGTTTCTCTTGGTGAGAGAGTAGGTGGGTGGAGTGGATTTTAATCCACAGAAAAACCACACACCAGATACACTTGCAGAACTAGTCATATCCTCCTTGAAAGGAATGACTCACTAGAAACCAGACTAATGCATTCTCACTGTAGCTAAACTTGGATGATAGTTCCCTGCTTGGCAGCACATCCCTTCTGCAAAAGGCCTTGTCTACACTTGTATAATAAAGATTTCCCACAGTTGTACTAATGGTGCAGCTCCAGCGTGAGTGAGCACTGGCGTCAACTGTCAGTTTTAGGTACCATAGTGCCTAAATACGCTGCTCAGGCCAGGTTTGAATTATATGCTGCTTCTGAATAATAGCAGACCCACTATTGTTAGAACTGGTTTAACCAAATGACCCTGTAATTAAAAACTTGCTAATAAGTTTTAATGGTGCTCAAGAAAAGGAAAGCCAGCTCACTGAGATTTACTAAGAGAGCTAAAACGTTTTGCAAAAAAATTGTCTTTTATGTCCTTTAGTATCCAAACATAATTTTGAATACACAGATGCACATCTAATAAATGCTATTAGTGAAATTGCTATTTTTACTGTGGTCCTAGAACAGAACCATACTAGCAATTAGCAAGTTCCTTTTTCATCTGGCTTTGTGTGTCATGTTTGACAGGTAATGTTGGAAAGATGTATACTGTAATCAGAAGAGTTTCCTTGCTCTTTTTTGTGAGGTTTAAATTTGCTCTGGAGCAGAGCTTTTATTTCAGTGGGTATCTTTTTATACTGGAAAGTACCACTTCCCCTCTCTCATCCTGTCACGCATGGTAAATTCATAGAATCGTAGAAATTAAGGGCTAGAAGAGACCTCGAATGATCATCAAGTCCAACCCCTCTGCTCTAGGCAGAAATAATACCAAGATCAATGATCCCAAGCAGGTGTCTGTCTACTCTCCTCCTGAAGAGTTTCAAAGTTAGTGACTGCACCACCTCCTTAGGAAGTCTATTCCAGATCATAGTCACCCTTACCACAAACAAGTTCTTCCTTACATCCAACCAGAAACCATCCTCTAACACTTTATAACCACTGCTCCTTGTCCCCCCTGGGGAAACCTAGTGAACATTCTCTCTCCCAGCTCCTGATATTCACCCCTTACATACTTATAGAAGGCAACCAAGTCCACCTCCAAGCTGACCAGTCCCAGATGCCTTAGTCTTTTCTCATAAGGTTTGCCCTCCAGTTTCTAAATCATTCTTGTGGCCCTTCTTTGGACACCTTCGAGAGTCTTCATGTCTTTTTTGAAGCGCAACGCCCAGAAATGGACACAGTACTGCAGCTGGGGTCTCACCAGAACCAAGTAGAAAGGAAGTATCACTTCCTTAGCCCTGCTCACAATGCATCTGCTAATACCTCCTAATATACTACTAACTGTTGACTACAGTGTTGGACTGGCAGCTTATGTTCATCCTGTGGTCAATCATAACCCCAAAGTCCCTTTCAGCCATCATGCTAGCCAAGACCTAAAAAAAAACAAACAACAAAATCACCTTTTATCTTTAACCAAATCAACTGTTGATAGATCTGTGATAACTGGTAACCGTATAACAAAAAAACCAGATCGCTTGATTCCCCCCTCACATTTAAAGATAACACACGGTATAAATAGGTCATAGATAGGAGCTATCCATTAGTAGAATGCACAGCATGCACAGCATGCAAAAGATACACGGTGTAGAGCAGCATTTCTAACCAGTGTGCTGCAGCACAATGGTGTGCCATCAGGCACATCCAGGTGTGCTGCAGCATTTTGGGCTGGAGCTACGCCCCCTGCCTGGCTGCAGCCATGCCCCCCGCCTGCTGCTGCTACAAACAGACAGGAAACGTGGCTTCAGCCCAAAATGCCATCCAGCTGGCCATGTGCCATGGCCCTTCCCCACCCCCACCCCCACCCAACCCCAGTCAGTGTCCAACTGGCTGCACCCCCCTGCTCCGCGTCCAGTGTGCCTGGGTGCTTTTTTATTTAGGTAAGTGTGCCGTGGGGCAAAAAAGATTGGGAAACACTGGTGTAGAGCAGGGGTCACCACTCTACAGCCCATGAGATGGATCAGATTCAGCCCATAGCAGCGTGACGTGGCAAAGGCAGGGAACACTTTCTTTACCTTGTGTTTCTCTTCTGTGTGCCACTGAACCCTTGCAAAGCATCCAGCAAATGTTTGCCCCGTCATCCCTGCTCTTCCAAGGTCTATTCTCTCATGCTTATACAGTAGCCTATACTTACCTTCACCACCAAAATCAGACGTACCCACCACTGTCAGTAACAGAAATCAGCAGCACCTGGTAGCAATGGTAAGTGGAAGCAATAGTAGGAAGCCATGAGCGCAGCCTTTAACTCAGAGCAGAGAGAACTATGGCACTATGGAGAATGGTGACCTACAGCTGCAGGCTGGTCACAAGCAGCATCCCACTGCTTTTAAATGCTGCTGACCCCTGGTACAGAGTAACAGTACATCAATATAAAATGATATTTGGGCACAAATTGCATCCTAGAGTACTAGTGCAAATCTGTATCTCAACAAAGCAAAGCAGAACAAAACAAAACCCAATATTGGGTGACAGCAGTAAAATGAAGTCTCCTCTCCATTCCACTTCCTCTGCAGGGAGTCAATTCCAAGACATTATTTTTGTGTGAAATGTGGCAGCTGTAACATACTTGCCAAGATGTTCAGGCAATAACATGAATATGTAGCACTTGTCCTTAGAAGACTAACACTTTAACAAATCACTGCATCTTAATAGTTTGCATTAAAGCAAAACTCGGAAAACGCTCATTGTGAACTCTACCCCATTTCCTAAAATAGGCAGGAGGTAGCATGCACTTATGAACTGTGCTACAGATGGCAAATAAATAAGCTGAATATGGTCTTCGACATGCTTCGTAAGTTTCTCAAGGACTGCAGTGCACTTGCCAAATTTTCCAGGCAGTAGTAGTTCATTATGCTCCTGAGATATCTGCCAGTTGCTGAAAAGCAATTATTAAGGTCTTACTTGAGTCCACTTTTTTTTCTTAAAAAGGAAAAATTAACAGTGAATTTGAAAGTGGCAACAATTCTGATATACAAAATGGAACGATAAAGTACTCTTAAACACTGGCCCATCTTCCTTTTAAAGATACAAGATAATGTGAAAATAATTAGCTAACTCTTATCCTATTAACTTTTTTATTTTCATGCTACTGTGGTGGTCAGGTGGGTACTTCAACGGGTGGAGTAGAATTAGGCACGGATGCGTATTGGTTGCAATTAGGTTGTTTACTTACGCTACTGATGTACACAGCGTAGGAAGAACTGGCTTGGTTGCAGTTAACAACGTAGTGAGAGCTCTTGAAATGAGACGAGACGTTCCGTAAACGAACTAACAAGCGCGCTGGGAAGGGGGTACATTGGGAAGGTCAGTGATGGGGAGTCGTTGGTGGATCATCAGTCCACCAAGTTTACTCCACGGGGTGTTCAGAGTTCTCCAATGTGGGCGGAAACTGCTTTTACTTTTATATAGTTAGCAAGCCAATTGCCACGCTAGTTGCCAAGTATGAATAATCTGTAACCAGCCAATGGTGGTGCGTGCGTTTGACTAACGTGACCATTAAGTTGGCGGGAACTTTTTACTGCACTGGGGTTTTTCCACTGTGGCGGGAAATTCCACTGTGGCACAGGCATTCAATTAACAGGTTCTGACAGCCACTAGGCCATTATTCTTTCCCATTTTGTGGTCTAATTTTGTATGCATTTAAAATAGCCAATTTCCTAGCTTCAGACAATACTTCAGTATGAAAACTTCCTTATCTGATAAACTTCACATTTAAACTGCCCATCATATGCTGGAAAAGAAGTCTGGGACATTGTGAACATCTTTATTGTACGGGGAGCACAAAAAGTTAAGGCTGAAAAGCAAGAGAGCTGACAATACATTTACACACTGAACTGCCACGAATCATGAAAGCTGACATGCTTCAGTCAAGCTATATTCTTCTATTAGGGTTAGCAGTTTCAAGAGTATAGGACTTGTGATCCTGAACTCATTAGGTGCTCATGAAAATGTGCATAGCTGCCTACATAAACTTAAGGACCAGATTTTAAAACTTTTTAATATATAAAAAATTGTTCCAAGTATACAAACAGGTTCACGATAATTCTATTAGTTTATCGGGCCCCAAGAATTTAATAAAAAAGAAACTTTAGATCCCGATATTAAAACATGTGTAAATCCCACTGGATTCAGTGACTACTCATAAATCATTAACTTAAGTATTTGCAAAACAGGATTTTAATTTCCAAAAATTTTGTTCAACAGAAATGGTGCCTATTGCAGCATTGGGATTTAAAAGAAAAAAAAATTATAATTCCACACACTGTAACCTTTATGCAATTTATGTAGCACATATCAACAAAATTAGTTTCAGTGCATAACCTCAACCCGATTACCTTAAGATGCACTTTTAAATATTTAGATAAACTTGATATGCAAGTATTCTACCCTCTCTCAAAATGATGTCATATGTGGATTTTTTTATTTTTTTTTTAAACCCTAGGTATTTACATTAGACAAAATATACTGTCCTGCCAATAAAAATTCTTTTATCAGACCCTAGACTGAACCAATGGTCAGCTTTGCACTTAATTTCTTTATACTTTCAGTGTTACTGCCTTTCAGATGAAATGTATAAAACGGACCCCTTAGTAATTAAAAGGCCTCAAGGAATTTCTCCCAGGAGTATAAGATGCTTCTTGTTTCAATTAAATCCAGGGGATTATATTTTATCTGCATTCTCCTGTAGTTTCAATTAGAGTCTTTGCTTTTGTCTTAAACAATTTTATAGTTCTATTGTGTGCCTTTAAACAGCTGCAGCTCTCCACTCCAGACTCCCTTTCTACAATGGACATAATTATTTGTTGCTAGATAAACTGAGCAGTCACTTTTGGATCTGTATAGTTAATAGGTCTACTGCAATAGCAATATACTGTGAAGTCAGAACAGTATAAATATAATTAAATACAATTAATAGCTAACTCATTTGTGTTATATTAAAAGGACATTAAATCCTTAAATCCATGCCACTTAGAAAGAAAAAGATCCTAAAAATGTTGGGGTGTGTGATGGTTGTTACTTCTCAGATTCTTGCTGCTTCTCAGTTAACTAATGGTTAGTACTTACTTTTTTCCCCTCACCTCTGGGTCTCCTTTCTCCCAACTTCTGGTCTCCGTGCATCTTGTATCTGCCTCACCCTGGGGGTTTTTTTGCATTTCCCTTCCCTTTTCCACTCCAATGACTTTGCCTGTTCACTTGCTGTTTCAGAGGCTTCCTTTTTCTTTGTGAGAAGCCCTTAGCAGTACATTGAATGATTGCTCAACGTGACTGTGCTTGTGTTCCAGCATAGTAGCACTTTTCCAGTAGCACTGGCAGCAGTAAAATGAACCTGACACTGCTCAGACAATTTAAGTCAGCATAATGCTGTGGGCACTCAAAAGAAAGTGTCACTGTACAGCAGTGGTCTCCAACCTGTTTAAGCAGGAGATCACCTTTGGCATTTAAAAGCAACCCCAAATCTATCGTGCAGTGCCCCCATCCTTCCTCCCCCCACCCAGCAGGTAAGTTTGTGGGACAAGAAGTGGGGGGAGGGAGACAAATTTAAGTGGAGAGAGAAAAAATTATTTGGGGGCACATGTCCCCAGCAGGTAAGTCCCACCCAGCCAGGGCCCCACTCAACTTACCCCTGCTCCTGCCTCTGCGGCACTGTCCCTCACCATGGGGGCCTTGATCTAGCCCCTGCCCCTTCCCTCTCCATGAACTGACAGCTGGGCTGTGACACACGCAGGCATGCACATGGGCACTCAGCCCTCCACCCCAGCCTCAGATAGACTCCAAGAAGCTCCAAGATCCACTGGTTGGTAACTACTGCTGTACAAAATTTACAGCTAGAATACACCATATTTATTGGCATACCGCATGCACCTTTCCCCAAAACTTCACTATTAAAAAATCAGGCTGCGTGTCTTAAGGGGAGGAACTGGTTTTCACACTAGTATGTCAGCAGGGGGCTGTGCGTGGCACTGGCTCTCACTGAGCTGAACCCTCCCGCTGCAGGAGCAGAGCAGAGTCCGGGGGCCAGCATTACATTACTGCCCCTGCCCTGCTGCAGAGACAACAGAGGGTTTAACTGTTCACAGCAACTACCAGTTGGGCTCCCAACAGAACAGAGGCAGCTGAGGGATGATGACAGGACTCTCTTCCTGCTCCATGTGGCTGAAGCGTTCAGCCCAAGGTGATCTGGCACCCAGGCAGCTAGGACTAAAAAAAAAAAAAAGCAGTAAGTAATATAAGGTTGATACCTGAATTGTGTGTAAATAAGCTACATCATTTTAAAAAAAAGAATGGAACTAAGCTACAATTTCTTTCTAATAAAAAGATTACTTAAACACTTAAGTTCCACACTGCAGTTGAAATATTAAATTAACTACATTTCATAAGGGGAAAAGCATACATTATAGAAGCTTAGCTGAATAAGTAGGAATGTCACAAGTGCCTTCACTTAGAACAGGTGCCTCATAAAAAATTAACATCAGTGGAATAGCTTGATGCAGTACTTCTGAGCCATCTCTTTAATTATACATGAATGCATTGCTACCTGCATAAAACAGACCTAGAGATGCACAGAAACCATCTCAGTTCTGAGATTTCACAGGTTACATTGCCAAGTAAACAATCTGGTACTCAAAAACATAAATTTTGTAAGAACTGGAGGATGACAATTGTGGTGTGTTTAAGCAGGATAAAGTGAGAATAGCACATCAATATACAATGAGAAACATCCAAAAATTGTATGGAGGAAAGAAAACTGAATACAGTGGTATTTATCTGAACTAGTGTGCAAGATTTATTACCCTGTAGTTGCTCTGGTAGTAAAGACTACAAATAAAAGAAGCTTGTGATCCAAGTCAATGAGTTGACCTTGGTTTTGGTTTCTTACTGTATGTTTTTGATTCCACAGTGATCTGGAAATCCTGCAAGCAAGGCTTATGGCGTTAGGTAGCTGAGCAGCCTGAGAACATCAACAAAACAGTTTATAAGTGGTGTAACTGACAGTATTTATTAAGGGAAATTAGGTCTGTACAGAGTAACAGTCCATTTCTAAGTGAAAAAGGAATCTATAACATAATGGCTAAAACAGGAGAAAGCCACAATACAGAAAGGTTTGAATCAGTGGACAACAGTAAGGAGAAACTAAAATGAAGTATATGGGTGTGCAAGAACATGAAAGTGCCTTTTTGTAGCTAAGCTAGAAATTTGAATCATATCAACTTCCACTGAAATTACAGAACACAGGAGAAATCAGCTATATTACCAAAGACGTTAGATTTCTATTCTTTGACGACACACAAATGCAACAAACCAAAAATATGGGAAAGTCAAAACAGACACAAAACTTTTGAAAACACACCTTATGGTGCCATAGCACAAAAAAGCATGGATTCAAATGAACTTCTAAGCCTTGTAAACAGACTCTTTTAACATGAAGTACTGAAATAAGAAACCACTCCTTCACTCAGGCTGCAGAAGTACATCCAGTTTGCAATTGAAAGGACATTGTTATTCCTATCTGCTAGTTCTGCAACCTAGATGTGGGAATTAAACATTATATTGGGTTCCAATTTGGGTATGTTCTTCAAGGGAAATCTGATCTTATTTCAATTCTTTTTGAGGCTCATAACTCAGAACCACCCAACAATCATTAAGTTGCATAACAGCTTATATAACTGTGATTTTATCCTTGTTACCATTGTCCTACCTCTTCCTTTCCTCTCTCTCTTTTTAAATCAAACTCACTTGTTACAGCTTGTCTCCATTTAGGCTCTTATCCTGTAACAAGATCTGCATGGCCAATTCTCTTATACAGCAGATCCCCACAGTTTTAAGCGTGACACCGTGGGCACTAGTCAACTGTCTATGGCAACTGACTCCCCTCCTCCCCACCCCATTCAGATAGCTTCCAATTACTGGATTTTTCAATTATGTACATTAGTACATATTCTAATTATACAAGAAAGTCCAGGTTTTCACCAAAATTTAAAATCAACAATGTAAACCACAAGCAACCTAAGACGATTTTAATTCTGTTTTGCAGGGGGTTTTGTAACCCATGCAAAAGATTTCACACACCTTTTCAGCGCTTAAATGCATATCAACTGTTACAACATTGAATGAAGAATTTGCAACCTTTTACAGTAGAGTCAATTTTACAAAAAAAAAAAAAGAACTTACTGTGCAGTTCACGATGTATCACATCTACTAGGTTTGGTTCATCTCCCCACCAGAAAATCCACAGTTCTTTACAATCCGGTTTGACATCACGACGCCACACGCACAGCAAATTGGCCTGCAAGCAGCGGATGAAGCTGAGCAGAATTGGATCATCCTGGGCTGGGGCTGAGATAATAGGACCACAGTCCCCATGACCTTCAAAATTGTATCTACGCCATTTGATGCCCGTGAGTTCAGCCTGAAAAGGGAAAAGAAAGTTAAAACCATTAGGTCATTTTATTTTAAAACTAGTAAATAAGCATTGTTTTGTATTATTTCCTAGTTGAGTACTCAGTCATTATGGCTGAACACTTCTATACCACTCTCTCCCTTGGTTCTAAAAGAACGAGAAAAAAAAAAA